>JAJIRX010000189.1:0-15190 GCA_023853785.1 Psilocybe azurescens | reverse complement strand
GACATACAGGCGGATATCCAACAAAGTGATGTCAGTAAGCTCGGTGAAAATGTACAGCGAGACGCTGGCGCGGGAAGCAATACGACTTGTTTCCACACTGCTCGACGACCCACACTCCTACAGTGAACAAATTCGATTGTGAGTAGTATATGATCTCGATTGAAAGTCGCAAGCTCACATTTCTTAGTTCTTGGAAGGACTATTATGGAAGCTATCTACGGAATAGACTGTCTGTCGCCCGATGATACAGTGGGTCTACATCGCACCGATAGTAGCTTAGTGACTCAACAAAAACAAACCAGTACATTAAGGTAGCCGAAGAAACGCTAGAAAATATATCGCATGCGGTTATTCCTGGATCGTATATGGTAGATGTTATACCCTGGCGTGCGTATCTTCTAAGATAATCCTCCTAATCGTTTACTAATTAGACAGCACTGAACCAAAAGTGAAGTATCTACCGTATATTGGTCTGCCTTTTCAACGACATGTAAGGCTTGGACGAAAGCAATTGAAGCTCATGGTTAGCCGACCATTTCAACACGTTCTCCGCACAAGAGTAAGCTTGCGTTAATTCATTACCAGGTCATACTATAGCTACTTATTGCGGCAACTCGAAGCTGGACGGAACAGCGAGGCCTTCCTTCACATCTTCAATACTTGATGGTGAAATTGGATTAGCTGATTCATCTGAAAGGGACGACATCATGTCCTGGGCAGCAGGGACGATGTATGGTGGTGAGCCAACTGACAAATCGCTACTCCTTCCATCTTTTAACAACGGGCACTAACCTGGCACAAAATAGCCGCCGGTGAAACAACACATGCCACACTGCTCAATTTTGTCTTAGCAATGGTACAAAATACTTCTATTCAGAAGAAAGCCCAGGCTGAAATCGACCTCGTAGTAAGTTGACTTTCATTATTAACTAAGCTACCTACCCACTCCAAATGTTCGGTCAAATAACTTAGGTTGGCAAGCTTCGAGCTCCAGAATTTTCAGACAGACCGCATCTCCCCTACGTTAACGCGTTAATAAAAGAATTGACTCGTTGGAGAGTGGCACTACCTCTAGGTATCTTACATTCATTCTGAAGGCTCAATGGGGTGTCGGACTAATGTGACGTACACAGGGGTAGCACATGTTTGCCGCGACGACATAGAATATAAAGGTACCATTAAATAAGTCCATCAGGCTTATTGCTTATGTAGGATTTGTCGGCAGACTACCACCTTCCGAAGGGAACCATTCTAATATCAAATGTCTGGTACGCAGTTCGAATCGCCATCGAAAGCGATACAATGCTCATTAAATATTCACTTTGTAGGTCGATAAGCCAAAATTCCTCCTACTACGAAGATCCGCAGGCCTTCAACCGGATCGATTTCTCAAGGAACACGCAGAACTAGACCCTTTCAATTTTGCTTTTGGGTATGGACCACGGTAGGAGCATAGCTTTGATCGACCGGAGAGACCCTGAATTCAGATAACCTTTCAGCATCTGTCTCGGACGATATTTTGCCATTGATCAACTTTATATCGTTGTAGCTTCACTTCTTTGGGCGTTTGACATTACTCCACTTGAAAAGAGAGCTTACCTCATCCTAGCTATACGTCTGGGTTTATTAGGTGCGTGTGGGCGCTATTCATATTGGGCGTCTGTTGTTAATGCGATATTATTCAGCGCACCATCTCCATTTCGATGTAATATAACTCCACGACATGACGGCGTTGAACATCTCCGACGGTAAGCTTTTTAACCTCATTTATGGAACTCGAAACATGGGTTTCGGAAGAGCTGGCCGTCGTATTGAATATTTTCATATCGCCTCATATACTGCAACCTGCCGCCACTTATACCTGTCACTTATGTACGACGGTCAATGGTTTTACCTGGCATCTCGTAATTGCCTGTGTCAAAAGCAACTTGTGAAACTGGTCATTGCTATTCCAGAGCTCGTTAAAGAGCGGCTTGAGGAATATCAGGTCTGTTCGCCTTCCTAGACGGCGATTTGTCAATGCAACGCGAATCGAAATGTACCGTAAGCTTGTGTTAGATCTCCCGGCCAGTATAGTAGACGGCCGGGTAGACGGGCACCTATTGAACCACAGGGACCAAAATTGAAACGTCGCCCAAGTAATTAATTTAACTCAATACGTAAGCTTCCCCATCTTTCAACAATACCTTTAGGAAGGATAGTAACAATTATCCCAGCGATTTTAGGCACGAAGTGACCAGTCTGAATGAATTGTAGAAGCAGTATAATTGTAGCGTCATAACGCTACATTGATGCTGATAATATGATAAGTTATGGATTGGATCCTCGAGGTCTCAACACCGACAGAGCATCTGCTAGTCAAATGGGCGCTTATTTTATTATTCCTTGATAAATAACCAATTTCTTATTACAGGTTCTGACAGCCGAAATTCAATAATGTCTCAAATCGAATATCGGCTGTAACTTTCTGGCTCCCCAATCCTCTTGACTTTTATTTTTGCCTAAACGGAACAAAATTCCACCAAAAATCGTACTGAAATCCGACCATCGGGTGCTGACTGATGCATACTCAGTAACATAAAGTTGTCTGCCGAAGGATGCCGGAAGGCACCATCATGTATCAGCAAAGTTGTCAACAGTTTTTCAATCCAGGTGACGTTTGAGGAACGCGGCCTCGTTACTGTACAAGTTCACAAGTCTGTAACTCGTGTTTATTTAGCACAAACCTAGCCATTCGAGATCATGCGACTGAACGGCTCTGTATCGACCCTCGGCATACCCTTCAGTATCGACCCTGTACCTTAGCGACCATTTATTCAGTATAAAACAGCTCTAAGAGGATCAGCACATATCCCGACACTCATCTCAGTTGACGTCTCCAATTTCGCTCGTCATGGCGCACTCCTTTGTTTTGGGTATACTTATGTTAGCCCTCGGCATTCAATATTCGCGGGCATCTCAGGAAAGGGATGGCAGACCCCAGAAAACTTACGATTTTGTAATCATCGGAGGTTTGTCGATGACGTACAAAAGAAGTCTATGCTCACTGTTCGTGCTATATATGAACTACAGGTGGCACTGCAGGAAACACGATAGCTAATCGGCTGACTGAGGACCCAACCATCAATGTTCTCGTGCTAGAAGCAGGTGGAACGTCCGTCATTCCGTGCAATTTATCAACAATCTCGCTGACCATGTTTTAGGAATGAGGGCGTCATCAACTCTATCATCCCGAATTTTTGCCCTCGTTTGATCGGTACCTCAGCCGATTGGAACTTCACCACCACGGGTCAGGTTGGGCTCTCGAATCGTTCAATTGAATATCCCAGAGGCCATATTTTAGGAGGCAGCAGCTCTACGAGTAAGTTCTTTCCTTTTCTCTTTGAAAATTTCGTTGATATAGACATTACACTGGAAGACTTTTTGGTATATACCAGAGGCACATCCGAAGATTACGATCGATATGCATCTGTTACCAACGATCCGACGTGGTCGTGGGTTAATGTACAGAAATTTTTGCTCGGGTACTGCTAGGTTTTTCTCATTCTCAGCAGACCATACGCTTACCATCCTTTTTCATCAGAATGAAAGATTTACTCACTCAGCCGACCACCACAACCTCAGCGGGCAATATGACCCAAATGTTCACAGCACTAGTGGAATGACCGCCGTCAGCCTTGCAAGCTTGTCGAGCTCCTTTGGGCCACGGGTGATCCAGGCAACCTCGCAACTATCGAATGAATTTCCATTCCGACTGGACATGAATTCCGGAAGTCATTTGGGAGTGGGTGCGTGCCTTATCTATCAAGATTGTTGACATTAGTCTGAAAATTTTCAGGATGGGTTCAGTCCACCATCGATGTAAACAAGAGGAGCAGTTCGGCGACGTCGTATCTAGCAAATCCATTCAACAAGCGTCCAAACTTGCACGTTCAACTCAATTCGCAAGTCTCTCGTGTCCTTGGGTCCTCTGATAGCCCTTCACACCAGCAGGCGTTCAGGACAGTGGAATTCCGTGTTGGATCGGGGTCCCTGCAGACTGTATTGGCAACTAAAGAAGTCATTCTGTCCGCAGGTTCCATTGGGACCCCAACTATACTTTTGAACTCTGGGATTGGTGACCCAAATGAACTCAGCAAAATCAACATAAAACCTGTTGTCAATCTCCCATCTGTTGGGAAGAACCTCACCGACCAACCTCTGCTTGTTAACAGCTGGAAGGTCACCGCCACCGACACTAACGATGAAGTGGCTCGAAATGTAACTCTTGCTGCACAGCAGCTCTTAGAGTGGCAAACTAGTGGAACCGGCCCTCTGGTCAACGGCATTGTCGACCTTCTCGGATGGCTACGCCTGCCTACGAATAACACTATCTTTCAAGACGTCAGCGATCCAGCTGCAGGGCCGAACACCGCACATTATGAACTAGTATTCCAAGTGAGTCTAACCATTTAAACTCGTTAGTCATCTAATCCAATGATGGTACTCGCAGAACGCAGCTGGTGGACCGGAGCCAAATGGTAATTTCATGTCCATAAATACAATCGTCGCCTCTCCGACTTCAAGGGGTTCTGTTTCTTTGAGCTCTGCAGATCCGTTCAAGAAGCCAATCATTGATCCCGCTCTCCTCGCGAGTGACGAAGACATGAAAGTCATGATATTTGCGCTCCGACAAGCATTCCAATTCCTCACCGCGCCTGTCTGGAAAAACATTGTCGTGGGACCCGAATTTTAACCTTACCGCGAAATCCACGGACGAACAGTTCATGTCGTACATCAGACAGCACACAGGAACCGTCTTCCATCCTGTGGGTACTGCGGCTATGTCAGCCAAAAATTCCCACTATGGTGTGGTTGATCCGGATTTACGCGTGAAAGGCGTCACGGGCCTTAGGATTGCTGACGCGTCGATCTTCGTAAGTTGAACCTTTCGAGACTTGAGTATTCGACACAAATACTTATAACACATCTACCGTAGCCGTTCATCCCCACCGCTCATCCCCAAGCTGCGGTCTACGTGGTTGGAGAAAAGGCGTCTGATATGATTAAATCTACTTGGAATCTAAAATAACTAATACCGTCAAAGATGGAGCAATCAGATTGTTACAACGCAATGATGGGTCCTATTTTAAATTACGTACTTAATACTTACTGGGGTTTACCGTTCTGTTCGTATCAGAGGCCTCGCAGATGTATTGATCTATTTAAAGAGTGGGGCAGGTTGCGGTAGCCTGTTGAGCCTCACATCTCGATTATGTATTTGCTGCTTGACAAAGTCATAAATCAATCAACCTTGACGACCATAAACCGATATATCAAGTTGACAAGCAAGATGAGCTGAATTATAGAGTAGAAATCTGTCGAGCATGCATACCGATGAGTCCCTTGAATACATTATAGAATCGGACTTTCTCATGTTCCACGTGGAAGATGACCCATAAGTCTTCCAATCATTGAAAAGTCACAGGCGAACTTGCAGAAATCCATTTCTCATGGTCGTCGTTGTCACGCCCTATTCTAAGTATTTATAGATTTGGCGACCGGGCTTCCGTGGCAAACAGCCGAGTCTAAGGTCATATAAGCAGCCGTGTCGTTATACCATCATTGTTTAGACTCTGCTAGCTCTCATCTCCAGACAGACTCCTGCCCTCTTCTGAGATGACTTTCATACCTGGTATCGGGGAGACTGGTCCACTGTAAGTTTACAGAGCATATTCGAACGGTGATCACATCTCATAGATTCGTGATTGCAGCACAGGCCCGCTGGTAAGTTGTGTTTGGCCTTCGCAAGATAGTGGTAACAATGGAGATCTTTACGATGACTCCACTAGGTTATTGGGTATATGCTCGGGTCGATACTCGTCGGTGTCCTTGCGATGCAAGTCCGTGAGTACATCGAGTTTCAAAGATAATAATAGCCGATACTAAATGCTCATATTACCCTGGCGATCTGATAATAGAGAGCTACTACAACACCTTCCCAAATGACAGGCTATGGATCAAATGGCTAGGTACTAGCGTCTAGGCTACCTATAGCAGTGCACGCTGACCTGGACCGTTATAGTCGGCGTTCTTTTGGACTGGAAGTCATCTTTACCATCTTCACTTTAATCAATGCCTGGGCGGCATTTGGGACTGGCTGGGGCGATGTGGAAAGTTTGAAAGTTCAGCATTGGTCCTTGGTGCCCATAGCGCCTTTAAGCGGCATCAGTAAGTTTGATCGCTCTTTCCTTTAACAATGTTACTCAAATCTATGATTGGTTAGTCGCCTCCATAGTACAATTTTTCTTCGCGTACAGAATCTTCAAGCTAACAAATAGTCTGTATCTCCCTGTTCTTATTTGTCTGGTATGTTTCTTTCCAAGTCGCCGCATAAGGTCTTCACCGTTCTCTCAAGATATCGGCTCTCCAATGCATCATGATATTCTATGTGGGAATAACAGTGAGTCTGATTTGTTTGGCTGCAATGAATAAACTTCCAAGTCGACAAACCCCAACTCTCAGAATGCCGTTCGAGGTCGCAGCTTCACAGCCTTCTACCAACTATCTACATTCATTTCGGTCTGTATTACGTTAAGAGTCTGGGAGAGGTACTGATGATTTTGGAAACAGGTCTGGCTTGCTGGAGATGCCGTCTGTGATATTCTCATTGCCATCAGTACAGTAACCATTGTGAGTAGAGCCACACTGTTGTTTTCTGTAGCGCTTAACAAGTTCTGTCAGCTTGTCAGGGCGATCAAATCATCCCACTTTCGTAACACAGACACTACCCTGAGACGATTGATTAGATTGTCAGTGGAGACGGGCCTCATAACCGCCTCTGGTGCGACGGTGGAGCTCATCCTGTGGCAAGCCGAAAAGTTTCTGAACTATCACTATATTTTGTGAGTAATTACCATGGTGCGCACTCGCGATGCTAATTATCTTCAAGCTTCCTTGTCCTCGGAAAGCTTTATTCGAATGCTATGATGGCAGCACTTAACTCCCGTAGCCAGGGTCGAGAGACTTCACAGGGCAACATGAGCACCACCATCAGTGGGGTGCATACCCGAGCCAATCATCTCACGTTATTCGCAGATGAATATCCAGAGAGTTCCAATGGGACGACAATATCTGCTTCCGTCGGCTATGTGGGAAATCTGGATGTTAGCAGGCACTCTGGGGTCGAGATGGCCATCATTGCGGTAAGAATTTGTTTCAGCTCTGTCGGCCTGTCTTATTCAAGATCGAATTGTAGGACAAGGACGAGTATACTGAGAATACTGACTCGAAGTCAAAACCCGGGTCTGATTACGTTTAATCACAATATTTGCGTGGGACTTCTCATCGCAAAATTGTAGCACACAGATGACCATCGGGTGCCAGCTTGTCTAGCTATCTGCGAGTCTGTATGTCCCATCACTGACAAGAGGGCTACTCACCTGAAGCAAATACTACGTTAGTATTTCTCAGTCTAAAATCGTAAAGATTTGTACAATAGAGATTTATTACAAAGAACGTCCGAGTGGCAATGACGATGGCCTATACCGGAAGCTTGAATTCGACACAATACACATATACTAGTAGTACAATAACAGGTTATTCAATGATACTTGATGACACTGGTCAGTCTGTCTATCAGCTGATTGTAAATTTGGCTTTAAATACTCATATGTGCCCAGCTATGACGTTTCATTTCATCAAATATTCCAGGCAGCCGAAACGATGCGCTTCAGGAGTATATCCACTTGATCTACGGTTGGTGGTCGGTAAAGGGAAAGCGAAGCCGGCACAATGCATCATGATCGTTGGTCAAAGACTGAACTCGCCTTTTGTCCGCAATAGTAAATCGCGTAGATCGGCCGATGTAATACCTCTTAAGTAGCAACTTAGCGAGTCACATGAGTACATTTGCCGTGCATTATAGGTTCAATTAAATAGATTTATACAGGACCCCAGCGATATCAGATAGACGATGGGCGACAGGAAGACATCTTCAGTTCTTGTGCATGTATCAGTTGTCCGTGCCACCTCTCTTAGACTTCAACATAGACTTAAAAGAAGAGATGTAAACGGCAGTTTCTATCGGGATATTGGAACGAGTTATATCTGATCATCAACCATGTAGGATACCATGCACCTGCCGGAGTTGGGATAAACATGTCTTTTGATCTTCGTAAATGAATCCATTATAGATATACATGTACATCACTATTAAGAATGTCGAAACTTCAAACCCAAAGTTGATCAGAATACATGCTGAAAGGTCTCTGCTATTATTTTGATCCTAACCCAATCAAGACCTTCGACGGGATGTGAGACTTGATGTCTATTTCTTGTCAATTGGCTTCAATTAAAGATAGAAACTGCATAATATGATGTACCTTTTAACATATGATCTCGAAGCCCAACTATGTCCCAAAGTCTTAAGATGGAGCTTTGATCAGGGCATTGGTAACATCAGAACTCAAAAGCTGGTTCAAAGGCCAAGTGAAATGGTGAGTGAGAGCTCACAGGAAGCCTTTATCAAATGTGATCTCCATGCCGATGATTGGTCTCTCAATAGCATTGCTGTATTGAAAGCTGGTGTAAGTTGGTGTATTGAAGATAGATCACTGAAGGCGTACACATGCTGAACATGCAAGATTGCCTCAAACTCACTCCTGGGGTGCAGTGAATTTAAAGCTACCCAAAAATTGTTCTGTATTGTTAAAGGTTTTGAATATAGTTTGCAGTTTCAAATTTTTAATCAAAATTTCTACCATTTGGGTAATCAAAATTGAGTTAAAATGTTTAAATTTAGTGATTATCTTGGAAAGACAAGAACAATAACATTTGGGACTGGTTTCGAGATTCTGAATTTTAATTTGAATTGGTTCCCATAGTGTGGAAGAGTTGAATGTTTCCAGGAGGAGAGACGGATATAGGTGGTCGAAAAAGGTGAGATTTGTGTAGATAAAATATTGATAGATTGTTCTTTCTCACTCGCACGGCTCAATGTTCAAGAAGGCTAGGGCTCGGCTCAGTTGCTCGTTTGTAGATAAAATCCAGGGAGACTCAATATCCATTACCAGTTTTACAAACATCTATATATGAACACGGAGTGCAGCGTACTCTGTGCCTCCGGTTACCACAGCTTATCTGTAATAATGAAATAGGTAGATAGGAGTGACCGTTTGGAATGACGAAATGAAATACGTTGTGCAAAAAAAAGCGGCGGAAAATGTATATACGAGTGTCCATTTGAAATAAAATAAACGGACGAGCGGTTAAAGGATAGACCACGGCATGCCAATGGCTTACCGAAGTGTGATCACGTGCGCACGGCTCTGCCTGTCCCAAGGGCATCCCCATCGTAGGCCCTCAACTATATCGCAGTGCCACAACTCCAGCAGGGGATTGTCACAACAGCAGTCGTCCTCAGCTAGCCAGCATGTGTACTTTACCTCCACCCAGGAACTCCATATGGAGTCCACCAACTCCATACAGAAATGGTGGACTCCACATGGACTCCATCTGGAACATATACAAGTGTTCAAAAAATCATCTTTGATAGGTGGAGTTCAAGCTATTCCACTTGAGTCCAACTGGAGGCCAGGTGGAGTCCAGGTGGAGTTCAATTAGAATCCACCTGGACTGACTTGGTGAATTTTACCAAGTCCAGCTATAGCTAGATTTTAATTGGAATGTATTTTCTTAGGGTGCATTCATGCAATAATATGTGATATATACATATATAATATATTGAAAACTATATACTACATTGTTACCTACAATATTATCTACTAACGAAGTTGATCACTGAAACATAAAAATAAATAGAAAAGAAATAAAAGAAAAACATACGAAATAGAGGAAAAAAAGTAGACAAGAGGATACATAAATTAAAAAAGAGAAAACGAGACAAAAAAAAAAGAAAAAAAGGGGCGAGACGTTGGCCATGTCACTCATAGCCCCGCTGTACATGTTGTCGTCGTTGTGGTGGCCGTTGTATATGCTGCGATGGCCTTTGTACACGTTGTGGTGGCCGTCGTGCGTGTCCGGCGTGTTGGCGTGTCCGCTGCGCTCTGTTGTACGTGTTGTCATTGTCGCGGTGGCCGCTGTACGTGTTGTTGTTGTTGTTGCGGTGGCCGCTGTACGCGTCATCGTCGTTGTCGTGGTGGCCACTGTACGTGTTGTTGTTGTTGTTGCGGTGACCGCTGTATGTGTTGTTGTTGTTGTTGTTGTGGTGGCCGCCATACGCGTCGTTGTCATTGTCGTGGCCATTTTCGTCGTTGTCATGGCTTGTTGTTGCCATTGTACGTGTCGTTGTTGTTGTCGTGGTGTTTGTACCTGCCGTTGTTGTTGTCCGTACGTATCCTGCGTGCTGTCGTACTTGTTGCTGTATGTGCCAGTCATCATCATCGTCGGCCTATACAAAAGAGGGAGGGGGAGCGGTTAGTGGCGGCGGTATGCGGAATTTGCGACTTACCTGCGGTCGTGGATTCATTCCTCATTCGTCGCCTCCCCTCGTTCTGCCTCGTTCCGTGTTCGCCTCACCTCCCCTCGTTCCTCGTTCCCCACCCATCTCATTCCGCCCTGTTCCGTACTCACCTTCCTTCGTTCGCAGGTGTCCGCTTGTTCTTTTTCGGCCTCGGTTGCAATGCAATGCAATGCATGTTGGGTCGGGTTGGTATGGGCCTGGCTCCGACCAACGACAGCGAGGTAGGGGGCACGTACAACGGCCGGCAGTGGGGTGGTGGTGGTCGGAGGAAGACGTGGGGTGGTGAAAATAATAGACGTGGCATCAATAAGTCACATATGTGACGTTATTTGTCACTTGCCGAGAAATGCCGATTGAATAGCCGTATTGGTATCTAGGCCATCAAATTTAAGGCAATCACAAAGCCCATATAGCTTAGTTAGTTTAGCATTAGCGTCTGGTGTTCTCGGAGGCCCGAGTTCAATTCCTGTTGGTGTCATTTTTTTGCACTATAATAAAATATAATAAAATATAAATAAAATCTGGGGATCTTCCTCCACCTGGAGTCCATTTGAAATTGACGCTGGAATAGTGTATTCATGCTGATACACAGACTTCATGAGTCAAATCCACATGGAATCCATATGGAGGATGGGAGACTCCAAATGAAGTTCCACATGGAGTCCACATGGAGTTCCACATCCTCCACATTGGTCCATATGGAGGATGAGTCAATTCCAGCTGGACTCCATATGGAGTCTCCACCTCTAAATGGCTGGGACATCTGCAAAAAAAAGGTCACTAAACTCCATATGGACTCCATCAACTCCATGCCGGAGTTGGTGGACTCCACATGGAATACCTGGGTGAGGGTAAAGACCTCGCCAGCATGTATATGGATAAGAAAAAGTGTGATTATAATGAAGTGTGAAATAAGGAGGAAAGATTCAAAGAAATATGAAAATATTGGAAATACGACTCGCTGATGCCCTGTCCACCGTTCCTGGTTTTCGATGGTAATCCTTTTTGCGTGTATTTGAGGGTCTAGGTGCATATCCGAGCATCGTTGAGCATCCGAGATTCGGTGAATCGTGTTGTGCGCGTTGAACATTTGTTGTGTGAGAAGTGGGGTTGTCGGGCCATGCGAATTGGGACTTAGCATTGTGTTCACGAGTATGCTGTTCATCTCCTCCACAATAGCAACACATATAATTTTAAATTTGGAATTTTGAAAGCAGTTCCAAATGTTATTGTTTTTGGTTGTCCAAAATAATTACTAAATTTAGAAATTTCACCTCAATTTTGAATACTCAAATGGTAGAAGTTTTGATTAAAATTTACAAGCTGCAAACTATATTCAAAACCTTTAACAATACAGAAAAAGTTTTGAATAGTTTCAAATTATCTGCACCCCAGGAGTGACTGTGTGACAGTATCTGAGAAGTGGACAGGGCACATTGACATATTGCAATGCCCCACCTTCTATATAGATAAGGGATACTAGTATTTGTGCCCCTTTACAAATTTTGTGGCCTTGGGAGTCAAAGTATGCCATGTAGCAAACTGGCTGTGTGCACATCAGGAAAACAGAAAGAATCACATCAGACATTATGAACTCCAAAATCCCTTATAGACGATCATCTGTGCCATAATCCGGTCACCATAGTATAGGCTGACTCACAATGCAATTTATAGAAAGACATTGCTAGGTCCAAAAATATTTGAAAATTGATATTATGAATTTGTCATAATAATATGGGTTATTAGTAGATGGTTATCTGCATTATAATTGTCATCATAATATATGCTGATTCACAATGTAATTTATAGCAAGATATTGCTAGGTCCAAAAATATTTGAAAAGTGATATTATGAGTTTATCGTAGTGATACAGTTTATTATGGAATTGATACTGTCCCTATGCATGACGATAGGGCAGCTGTGATATTATTATCAATATCAACAAGATATCTAATTCTAGGATACTTGTGATACATTGCAAGCCAGGCAACTGTTTGTGAGCTAGATATAATATGACCAAGAAATTCCAATGCCAGAGCTTACTGTCACCAATTGTCTACAAGAATTTAGATCCTCAGAGACTCGCGATGGATTGCAAACTAAGCACCCTTCTGTGAGCTGGATACAATATAGTTGACAGATTCCAATGCCAGAACACTGTTGTCGTCAGCCTGACCAGCTACAATTTGAGACCAGAACCCGTTCTGAATATTAACCATGGTATTCAGGGTTTCACTCCAAAAAGAAAGCCAAATGGGTATATTTTCAAGCAGATAAATATACGACTACATTAACTACAGGTACTAAAACCAACAGTAACCCCTCCCATTGCAGAATCTCTTCCCACCCACTGATTGATAATGTCAACGACCCAATACTTGAATAAGGGTAACACATAAAAGCTAGATAAGAAATATGAAGAACTCACTCATAAGCTTCAAAAATAAATAAAAAACATAAATATAATTTTCTCAATATGGCCATACCTGTGAACATTACACTTGTGTATAAATGCTTGGTCTGAAGACTCGAAGCAAAAATAAAGAATTGGGCTGCCATTTTAAATTATCAACAGAAATAAAATTAAAATAGATAAAAACGAGGAAAAAGGACTGACAAATTGCGCCTGGCCAGAGTTTAGGTGGTCACTTTCAGAGACACCTAGGATTAGCAGAATACAATAACAAATTATATGGATAAAACCTACCTATTATGAAGTCTGTCTGGCGCAGGGCCTTCTATTGATCTCTGAAATACAATCAGTAAAGCAGTGGGTAAGAATGAGCTGAGCAGTTACCTAGAGCAATTCACCTGGGAAAGCGTCGATAATGATCAGCCGGATGTTCTTGAGGTCTGGGCAAGGTGTTAAGTTGGAATAATTGGGTGAGTGGGTAGTGGTGTTGTTGTTTGCGACTAGAGTTAGTTGGGGTGTTAGTAGAAAGGTGTTGTTTATATATCTTCATGCTTGTGGGGCCGCTCCACCTTCACACGCACTAAACAAAAAAAAATGATGTGATATTGGGGCCTGTCAAAGCGGTTGAGAAGCGACTGCACTTGGGCTCCACTTGTTGATTACTTGAGCCGAAATGGTGGATGGTGGCAGCAGTTTTGGTGGCATAGGTTGGGTTGGCAATGGTACTAGAAGGACGAAGTGAGTTGAAAGAGATTAGGAGGAACACAGGAAATAGAGATGCACTCCACAGCAGACGCCAGCCACTGTGACTCCGTCAGCGGCACACTCAGCAACAATATTTAAACTTGACGAAATGTCGGCGTTGGATGATGGCTCAAAGATGAGCACATCGGTCAAGAAAGGGCTGAAAGTTGAGAACACAACAGACATAGAAGATGTGAAAACGCGAAGCGTCTATTAAAGGCCAGGAAGGGCAGAGACTACATCGACTCAGAGAGCCTCCACATCTAAAGGATGGAATAGCGTAGAACATCAAAATAGAGTATAGAAATACATGCACAGCCGTATTCTAACACCGTCGACATTAAAAAAGCCTGATATCTTTGAAAGGGATGAACGAGCAAGTAGAATGGAGGCTGGTGGAGGGTGAATAGACACGTGAACTTGGGATCGCCCTCGAGGTCTGAAACAAGAACGAGCTGGAATTGCACACTTTGTGCCCTAGTGGTACAGTTAATAGGAGAACTTTATAGGGAAAATGGAGAAACATTACACTTACCTTTTAATTGGCTAGAGGCGTGTCAAATCCATGCCCTCTAGGAGACGCTGTCATGGGCTTGCTGGGATGGCCCAAAGGCGAAGCAGCAAAAACGAGGTCTTTCCTTTCCCCACACAATCCATATGGACTCCAGTGGACTCCACTGGACTCCACTAGACTCCACTGGACTCTCTGTCCAGCCAAACTGGCTGACAGATTGTCCAGTCCACTGGACTGGAACTGGACTGCAGTCCACTGGAGTCCACTGGACTCGCACTGGACTCCTGCCAAATTTTCAGTCCAGTCTCAGTCCAGTGGATTATGAGTCCAGTCAAGTCCACTGGAGTCCACTGGAGTCCACTGGACTGGGGCTTAAATATTCACTGAACAACAACAAATAATATATTTATTAGCACAGTCCAGTGGAGTCCAGTGGAGTCCAGTTGAATCCACTGGAGTCCACTGGATGCAATAATTAACACAATATCCAAAGTATGATCATTAGTTATTAATATTAATTGCAAAAAATAAAGACTAAAATCAATGAAATAAACTCTATGAAATGACAGTTAAATGAAACAATAGTTAAATACACTAGGGAGCAATGCCTCCCTATGGATACAATTTTGTATTTTGTTCAGTCCGCGGTCAAATTTCACAAGAACATGTAGCTCCACACGTGCCCGGCATCGGCCGATCGGCACGACAACCATCAAATGGGCGACCCCAACCTTTCTTCCGACTACCACCACCACCACCTCGTCGGTCGGAGCCAGGCGACAGCCAACCCGACGCGACAGAGGTTGACGACCGGAGCGAGACGAGACGAGAGACGGGACGCAGGACGGCGGCTGCGACAGGGACGACGGAGACGGGACGGCAGGGACGAGGGACGAGGACGAGGACGATGACGCGACGTGGACGCGGCAGACGAGGACGCGGACGGGACGACAGGGACGAGGGACGCGACAGCGACGCACGACAACACGGGACGGGACGCGACAGGGACGACGACGGACGGGGACGAGCAGGACGGACGCGGACGCGGACGACAGGG
>JAJIRX010000188.1:0-20656 GCA_023853785.1 Psilocybe azurescens | reverse complement strand
AAATCTTTGTTAACCTTGCATGAAAAAAATTTCACAGCCACCAAGGGGGCAATTTTAGAGTAAAATATTGGATCATTTAATGTTGCTACAAAATATATAGCACTTTCCCATCTAACTCCAATTGATTATTCAGATTATCACATTTAATTGAAATGCCTCTACCAGGATTGAACCACCACCTTCTGCAGAACACAATTAAATACCTATTCTAACTACTACACTAATACATCATTACTGTATATAAGTACATGATGGTCTATGTCACTATCTAAAAAGCGGCCTATCTGGGAGAGCCAAAATAATTGATATACAATTAAATCTTGCGCCAATGTTTAGTGTATTTTACATACAAAACTTATGCTTATAGTAACTTACAAGAATACAGAAAAGGTTGTCAAAAATGCAACATACCTCAATGGTCCACCAACAAATTACCACTGAAAGTAAAGTTGAATAAATATTTTGCTTAAATTTAATACTGCCTTAATTCTTACCTCAACCAGTTCAAAATACTAGAATAATTAGTGGGCATAGTAATGTAATACAATGTTTGTATGACTTTCCAAGAATGCACAAAGGTTTGATCACCCATATATAGCCTCAAAATAATTGACTTGCCTGATATAGGCCAATGCAATATATGGTTTTGTCGGTTTTGCCGATGTCAGAGGAACAACGAACCTTTGCCCGCAATGCCATACTGCGTGGCTGCTTGACGAGCTATCCGAGCTTTACCAGATACAAGCTGCTAGCGTAGGCAAATTGGCCTTACTCCAACGTCAAATGAGCAGCACAGCCAAGCGATTCTCGAGGTCAATTTGGCCGAGATGAACTGTGGCTGATGACTGTTTGGTACGTCAAATATTCGGTTCACAAGCCTAGTCAGGACAGTGATGCATGTCCAAACGTTTTCATTAGTTTCTTAAAGCTTTAATAAGCGTATTGTGCCGATTGACCTGTTCACAAGATATAATGTAATCTAACATAATATGTAGGAAATGATCTATTAAATACAGTTTAATCCTCTCGACCTTGGTGTCCGTTGAGATGCCTCGTGCGTCAAAGACAATTCCTGAATATTATGCCGGCTTAGTGGTATGGGTATTAAAACTTTCCGACTGACTCTGGACACGAGATCCAAATAATGGAGTCATTTGTTCCGCAACTGTGATATTTGCCCATAGCAAGTGCGATCCTCGCAGCAATCACAGTTGGAGCCATGCCCTGCCAGATGAGGACACAGTGCGCAACATACAAAAGTTACATTTAATCAATGCAATTGAGTGAGGGTGTTGGTGACCTACCGCGACAACGACTATGATTGTCTCGAAATAATATCCTTCGACAAGGAGCGGCGATTCTAAGAGATTTTCGAGTGTAATAGGAAGCGGCTTGAATTGCATATGCGAGAATGGTGAGTGAGTAGACTGCCGCTGATTCAATTATCACTTTCACGACGGGCCAAGTCGTGTATTGAGTGCTTTTACAGTTATTTAGAATCGGACGGGACGCGGTGTGAATTTTGTAGCCGGTAGGCAGGTGCATAGGGCTGTGGTCCCAAACGAGGCAAAAGCTTGGATACAAGTGAGGTTCTTGAATGATGGCGGTTGTATTCTGACCTGGTAAGGTCGATACAATAGTTAGTGCGAGCGAAACACCTGAAGACACCGAGAACAATTCAAAAGTTAGTATTTGAATGATGAGCAAAACTCTTTCAGAAAAAAACTCCCCTATTTCTGCCAGAAGAAGTACCAGGAAGTATGATTACTCGTTTAGACCTACCCCAGACGTGATAACATCTCCAGATCTGTCAAGAAATTTGAAAGGTTGAGATATCTAACTCTTACGATTCGATACGGTGTCCATACTACGTACCAAGAGTGCATCCGAGACAATGAACATTAAGCAGAACGAAACCTGAAAGACTGCGTACACCGAAGTAGAGCCACGCCCCAAGATTGAGAAAAATATCGACTCTCGTGTATCCCCGCTTGTAATCATGACCAGATTGATGTAGTACCATTGAAGCACGAGTTGCACCATGCAGAGAGTGTAGAGGAGTGAGATTGTTGATAGGACGACGAGGCGGGCACGGTTTGCCGGCATTTTAGTCACTGAGAAGAGATGGTTGCATTTTTGTTTGTAAATTGTGTTGAGCACCTTACTGTAGGAGTATATTGTCACCACATATAACATGGTGTATATCCCTGATTTATTGTGTGAACCTTCTGTGGTATAGAAGCTTTGGACAGATCACTCACCGGATAGGAAACTAAATAAAATGACAGAATTGAGGTTACTGCTGATCACAGATGATTGGAAGCTGGTAGGGATGGGAAACTCGAATGTGGACATGGTGTTAATATCAGTGTTCTAGAATGGACAGGTTTATTCAATGTACTCCCTATCCATGCTTATATACAAATTTCATAAACGATTATAATCATATGAGCATTGATTAGAGTCCTCGATATCAACAGTCATTAGTCAAGATACGTCTCCAATGTCAAAATGATTTACCCACTACATGCCAGAGAAAATATCAATAAGACCACGGTGATTGTTACGCAGCTATGTCGACAGTTCAAATTTTGCTCTTGGAGAATGACATATTTTGCTTTCTGTAAGTCAGGCCACCCCAGAGATTTAGGCAGACAACATCATTAACAAGACAGGTGACATGTCATCGAACGAGCAAGAACAATCCTGCGCTAATGGGTCAGTGTCTGCCTTTTAGTACAAGGTAACGACTATCGTGATACCGCCCTTACCAACTCCACTACTGCATTCACTAACTGCACGTCTGTTTTTGGGCTTCAGTATTTGTATACTCGCTCATAGCATATATAGTGTGCTTTTGAAAGATACTGAGCGCCATCAAGATGCTTATAATTATCCGATATTGTGATTATCTACCCTGCGATCAGCTTTAGGGGGACTGTAAACGATATTGATAGTTCAAAGATTTATTCTGGGAGGCAGAAGGACTGTAAATTCTTTGATCCAAACTTGCTTGGCTATATTGTTGCAATGCTACAAATTCCAGAACATGTACCCACTAGAAGTCCGAAATAAATAAGTCTGGCCATGACAAGTCCAATATTTGCTTGTGGAACTGTAATAAGCAGTAGTATATCGTGAACTCAGAATAAAGCCATGCCATAACTCAGAACCCGGGCGTCTCGGTATCTGTACAGATTTAGCGCCCCAATTAATTAAACAACGAGGCGCTGAACGCGGATGACAATCTTTCTGACATTTGTAGAAAGAACCCTGATTACAGCTATTTTCAATATTGTTGGCACTCGAGCCGATTTGATCAGAAGCAAAAATATGAACCATTTTGGAGCCTGCGAATTGCAGAAGAGATTCCGGGCTCAGTTATTCTTCAATCTGCGTTATTTATATTCTTGAAGGGTTTAACCTAGGCTTTAAGAATATGTAAAAATACAAAGGATTTCAGTATATGAGTTGAAAAAGCGATTTGACCTGCCAGAAGTGTATTTCGGGTGGTTTACCAGCCCATAGAAGGATATTCTGAGAAACTGAGAGGCTATTCTAGCTAATAGTAGTACTTAAAAGCCTCATGAACAAGAATTCCAAAGCTATTGATGGTCTCCGGCTCAAAAGACCATCCACTGCACCTGGCGCTCCCATCAAAGATGAGCTGGCACATTGCACATACAATATCTCAGTCAGTTGTGTTTCAATCAACCAAATTTAAAATTAATATTTAAGAATAGATTCTGAGCAGTTGAAATTTCAAAGATTTGTTGGGTAGATATTGAGTGCTATCTCTTATGATGCTGGCATAGCCTTTTCACCAATCACCGGGAGAACATTCAATATTTTTACATATTCTCAAAGCCTAGGTTCCATCCTTGAAGAATATAAATAAATAACGCAAATTGATGAATAATTGAGCCCGGAATCGCCTCTGCAATTCGCAGGCTCCAAAATGGTTCATATTTTTGCTTGTAATCAAGTCTATTGCTATTATCGTCTGGGAAGTTTCGAGTTTCAACTCAATCGTTGGTCATCGATCGCTATTGATAATCTTACGCTCTACCAAGCAGTCAAAGACCATTGCATGCTACCCTGCTGTGTAGCACACGGAACTTGCTAGATACTCGTCCACTTGACTGCACGGATTCTAGTCAGTAACATATCAAATTTAATGCCAATGTTGACTTACCATCCCTCTGCAGGTATTCGTCGTGGACCTGGGTTCTCATTGGCCGGGAGCATTGACCTAGCTAGAAGAGGTTAGGAGCGTCATGAGGGGTGCAACCTCCGTCATGGGCTTGGGCATGTCGAGTGCGCATCGACAACGGCGACACCTGAATAGAAGGGGATGATCACATCGCTAGGTAAGTACGGCTCCAATTTCAGCGTGAGTACTTACTCACAGTGCTCTGTAGATTATCGCTATAAGCTTGCATGTGCGAGGAGCGTCGGCGACGAGGAATACACCTGTCATGGGGAGCATCGCCAGGTCAGAAACGCGTCCATTCACATTCACATTCCATTCCCATACGCATCCTGACTTGCTTTCAATCGTTTCCTAGACCTTCGTTCTCTGCCTGCTGCTGGGAATATGCGCATATAGACGGAGCTGGACGCATATATCGAGGAGAGATACGTCAGTGGTAGGCTGATCTTCGTGTAGTGCGCTGCGGCTCACCTTGGTATTGCAAGTTCTGAGACTGGTGTTTGTCGTCGAAGCGCAATATGTGCCTGTGGGATGCTGTGCAGGTAAGGTCGAAGGCGGCAGGACATGTACTCACGATCGCAACATGCGTTGGGAAACCAGCTGGCGGATGCGGCATTGACAAGCTCGAACGCCTTCGAACGCCCTGGTTTCGGGGACGTTAAATAGAGAAGGAGGTAAATGGGGTGCGGGGTGAGAACGAGGAAGGGGTACTAGAGTATTGGTATCAGAGACGGGGACGGGATGAACGACGTCGGCCGGGAGCTAGACAACCGACACCGTGAGGGATGCTGTGCATCTATGTCGGTCTACCCTGCGCGTCCGCCGTAAATCACTAGTGTGGTGTATACCAGGTGGTCTGAGCTCATCGTCGCCGTCGGCGGCGACTGGGGTGGAGCTGTAACAGGTATGATATTCAGAATTGTATCGAGTATGATTCAGAAGTCGACTGGACTTACCAATGTGACTAGCTTGCTGTCGAGGAGATATAGAACGAGGAGCGGTAAGGTGGGTCAGTGTCAGATTACCCTGCCTGTACATTGCGACTCATTGATGTGGTACATCCTAGATGCTCCGAGCTCGTCGTCGGTGGTGGCGGCGGCTGGGATGGATCTGGAACAGGTACGAATTCAAAATAGTGTCGGCTATGAAGCCCACTGAACTTACCAGTGTGCCTAGCTCGTTGTCTACGAGGTGGCGGGAAGCGGGAAGAGGAAGGAGGGGCGCAGAGGACAGCAGTGAAGGAGAGGTGAGGAGGGGAGGGAGGAGGGGATGATGAATGAAGCTCAAGTTAGTCCCCTTTTTATACCCATTCCACTCCATGTAAACATCCACTCAGCTCATAACACAAGCCCGGGTGCGATTACTTTCGTTCGTTCCAGCGAAGGTCAGTTTTTCGACGATGTCGGTGGTTGGGAGTTAATTTCTTATAACACCTTTAGCAACGATGCCTTCTGAAAATGGGGATAATTGCGGTGCTCCCTCTCAGTTAAACTTGCTGTATTTCTTGGATGGTGAATGCTGCCGATTTAATTTAATTCGTTTTCCAAGGGGTCAGGGTTTTATTTGAATTTCAGTAAGACGATGGGCTGAATACGGTGCGTATAATCATAATAATGTCTATCCATTTCTGATTATAGCGGCTAAAGTGAGCGATTTTATTGTAATCATTCTCAACACGTACATATCCGCTCAACTTCTTCGAGTGGATATGATGGGCAACCCCTCAACTATTTTTGACCTTACGATTGACCCATGGTTCCTCGAATATGGGCCCATGTCATACTGGTGTGTATGTTGCACTGGGTCACGTATGGACCAGTGGATGAATGGAAAAGGTGTGCTGGCTCCCTGGTGCCCCCAGCGAAGATCTTCCTACTATCCCAGCCCTCCCAAGGCTGTTCACCAGAGCCCCCTTCTGCCTCCAGATTCCTTGGTTGGTGATGGATCATGCTGCTTTGTGTATAATTCGGTGCTTAGATTTCGGGAGTGTTGTCGCGAGTGCGGGCCATGCACAATAAACAAGTGTGGTCGGGTGTGGGTGTAGAATATCAATCGCATTGTTGGGGGTGTGTTTTGTTTCTATAGAGTTTGAGAATGAAAAAAATATATCCTCCTCAACCTCCTCATCGTCATCCAGTTCAATAACTTCTGGAGGAGCATCGTCGTGACTACCGTCATCTGCTTCAAGAATGTGTTGAGGATTGTGCGGTTAGAAATGGTGATTGAGTTCGGACTGACTTTGCGCATAGATAAATACTTCCCAGGTGCTGTCTTTGCTGTGACGGAATTTGGGGGAGCTAATGTTATGGGTGCCGATGTCGTTAGTGCTGATATGGCAAGTGTCGGCTTCGCTTTTCAGAGAGCGTGCATCAGGAAAGCAAGAAAAATCCTATTTAGCATTATGACGTTCACAAGCCTGTCGCAACATTATAACACACAGACATCAGCTCATAACCATATATATGTGACATGTAATATTCTTTTTGTAATGTAAAGTAAATATAATATGATAAGCACATTATAACTAGATTGCAAGGCCATGTAAAGAGATTAGATGGTTTACAGATTGGGTACAATGATGTTTCTGCAATGTAAAGCAAATATAATATGGCAAGGACAATGTAACTAGATTGTGCAGTGGCTACCAGGTTCACCAAAATTATATTATAATATGATTGACCCTCTGCAATTATACATAAAATGAATTTTACCAAAAAGTTACCTATTTTGGATGGTGTCACGGAGTGCACATGACATTGGTCAATTATGGAAGTTGTCAGCTCACGGGGTTGATCATGTGCTCACCCTGTCGACTGAACAAAATGCAATATTCAGTTGATGTCCCTGTAGTGTTCACACTGAATGTAAATGAAATGGGCTCGTATGGGTTTTGGCGGTGTGTGCCGTTGCTGTTCATTACAAAATGGCAGTCTACTTCTGAGGGCAGTGGGACCGGGGGACTTATTGAAACTGAGGGTTCTTGGGTGCTGGGGACTTATTGAAACTGAGGGTTCTTGGGCTCTGGGGGACTTATAGAAACTGATGGTTCTTGGGCTCTGGGGGTTTATGGGATTGACGGGATTTGAGGGAACTGGGGGTTTATGAGATTTAAGGGTTCTTGAGCGTCAGGGGTTGGATTCAAGTCAGGTGGGCCCTATGCTCAGCATTGTCCCTGCATGACTATTATGAACTCGCAATATTGTTTTTGAAATATTCTATTAATAACTCATAATATTATGACAAACTCATAATATCACTTTTCAAATATTTTTGGACCTAGCAATATCTTTCTATAAATTACATTGTGAGTTGGCCTATACTATGATGACCAGATTATGACACAGATGATGATCTACAAGGGATTTTGGAGTTTATATTGTCTGATGTGATTTTTTATTTTCCTGATGTGGGACTAATGTGTTCTTTTTCTAACGTGACAGGCTCACAATTGTGGCTAAGTGGAGCCTTGCGTTTACATGTGCCGTCAAGAACTTGTTCAGTAGCCATCGCAGAGTGGTAGTTGTATGTTCCTTGGTAAGTGGGTAAATTTGGAATATATGGATTATCTCTGCCGAGTACGAGTCTTTATATTATAAAGAATGTAACTAGTACTTTCCATAACATATGAGACGTAACGGATGAATAATGAGGTGAGTAAGGAATTCATGAATTTTCTGTATACGTACTGAATATTCGAGAACTAGAGGCTGTGCTCGGTGAACAAATGGATTGCTCATTTTGCCGCCGAGCTTCAAACCGTGTACCAACCCATGGTTCTATGACTGGGGTATGGGTTTCTCTAGGGTAAAAAATTCTCTCTCGTACCCATACCCAGAGCAACCCATGCATTTACCCGCATGGATGATGGGTTGCACTACCCGTGCCATTCCCTACCGATGACTTCACCCAACCTAGCATTTCATGGTCACGTTTTCTGTTTCCTACGGTCATCTCTGCACCCACCACCACATGAATTATGAAATTAAGATTCGGCTATGTAAAACCGTGGTAAGCATTTCGATGCTCAACGTCAGCATGATGAGAAAGATTGACGTTGAGTACTGGGGCTTGTGGGATTAACTCGTTTCTAAGTCACCATCAGAACATCATTGGTGATGATTCTTATAATGAGTGTCTTCGATACGTTTTACTAGTAATGGGCGAAGCATACCCTAGTGCGCGGCAAGCGCCAATCCAATGCAAGTCCGCTGGCATTAGAATCTCAATCTGATGTACGACAATAGTTCGGAGGTGCACCATCACACCAAAGCGTCCTGGATAGTTTTGGTGCCCGTACATAGTGCCTTCAAGTCATTGATTGATAATTCTAATTTTCAAACGGGTTACCATGTATTCATTATTCTTTTCGAGAATAAGGAAGGAGATCAGAGAATTCCAGAGCCCCTTCATTTCGATCATTCCCAATGCCCATTTTGAGAACACTTTCGCAATCAGCCTACCGCTGATGCTAAAAAAGCGACGGAAGTGAGGTTCAGACGCATGCGGAATCATTCCTGACTGTGCGCCATTTTGATACGAGCATATACATAGATCGAACTTTTGGATTTGGCACCTTTTAAGGCAGTTACACCTCACGCGAAGACTCTCCCGGCGCAATGTACACACGGTTGACAGGTTGGACCTAATGATTATCCTCCTGGTAAAATTATGCCTGGTAGCCAAATGATAGCATCATGATTTACCATACCACGGGTGTGATTGCAGTGAGAAAATCTTGAGATAATCGAAGCTCCGTGTTCTGGCGTCCCAGGGCTATATTGCGTCGTTCAACTTAATCTTAAGTCCGTCAATACCAGGGATAATGGCCACATCCCGAGATGTAACTGTTTATTGTAGGTGATCGTATCTCTCAGTAACGAGTCCGGTCAAGATAGTTTCAAATTCTAGGGGCTACGCCATCCTCAGGACGGATATAGTCTTCTTACGCAATGAAGACCCGTAGCGGTCAGAGCGGCAAAGGTCCATATGGCGACAAAACCCCGTACCCTCCGTCCTTGCTCACCGCGCAGACGACGCCCTCCTTCAGCCTAAAATGTATGCCATGACGTTCCATTGAACTAAAAAATACGTCGAAAGTCTCCACAAACCCCCGCCCCCAGTTCATTCCAGTACTCGTCAGGGGAGCAAGTGAAGAGGACCAGGACAAGGGCAAGAACAATCCAAGGGGTCGCATCAACCCCAAGAACTTGTCGGATGAGGCACTCATTCTACACCTTGGACAAGAAGCTAGGAACAGTATCTATCCGCCAAAAACTTGGGTCGTAACGGTGGCCCAGGCCCACTATCCGAAGGGGCGGAACAGATCCTGGAAAAGTCCTGTGAGTTCGGCGCACGTGCGACGTACAATGCGGGGATGGGGAAAATAAAGATAGTTAGACGTTGCGCACCCAGAGGTCCACTTTCGACCTTGAGCACCATCTCGAAGGACAAGCCCGCAAGCCCCAAGGTGAAGCACGATGCAGTGACCGCGATGAAGCCCTTCAGTGGGTTCATAATGTGGTGGAACTCTTGCGCTGCCCCAGTAGGCGGCTTTATGGCCATCGCCGCGTTCTGGATCTGCACAATACCCACACCAATAGCCATGAAGAAGAGCGAGAGCTACTTGGCGTCGATGAGCTTCTTGCGGAACAGCGCGACGCCGAACGCGGCGGTGGTGAGGATCTTCGTCTGGCAGGTCACTTAGAAGGAGGCGACGGGGAGGTTCGCAACGGCGACAAACTGGAGCGAGTTCTACACGACGTAGAGGATGGCGGGGATGGAGAGCTTCCACTAGTATGGGCTGAACACCATGCGGCAGAGGTGACTGAATGCGCTGAGCCAGAGTAAAGGGGCACTAAAGGCTTGCGCCGCGTGAGTGGATGCTAGTGTAGGTATCGTTGGAGGAAGAGGGGACGCAAGAGGGCGATGATGAAGGAGATGGAACCTTTGAGGATCTCATTGAGCAGGACAGCGGACGCGGGGAGTAGGGGGAGCGAGGGCGGGATGGAAACGCGCGGGTAGTGCATCACCATGGACAGCGCGGCATTTTGGACGGCGAGTGTGACCAGTATGTATTAGAGTAGACTTTGTCAGTTAGAGAAGAGAAGCGAAGAGAAAGAGGGGGGGAAAGGAGTTTGGGAGATAAGAATCAGAACCCGAAAAAATAACACTGACAAAACATATTTTAAAGACAAGCCGCATTTGCTGCTGCTGCATGTGCAGAGTGTCGTATTTATCCAGCGGATAGCTGTTGTTCATGGACATGGACATGGACAGCAACAGCGATGACGGAGAGGAAGAGAGGAGGAGGGACGAGTGCTGCGGGGTCGGCGCCCGGCTAGACACAGCACTCGAGGTGAGCGACGACGAGGTGCACATGGTGGGTGGCGGTCTGTGGTGCATGTCCGACGGCCAGGTGTGGAGGCTGAAACAGTGGGAGGGTGATGACGCGTGTGTTTCTTTACTAGTTTTTTCATCATCGACAATGGTGCTGCGCTATCGCGTGTCGGAAGAAGAGACGAAAGAGGCTCACCAGAAGGCTTATGATCACCCATACCAAATATACTCGCCGACATCGTGATTAAATCATTGCTGGGGATTGAAAAAATTGTGGAAAATAAGGGGTATAGAAGACGTTGTATTGCATCGGTACCTAGAAAAAGGAGGACAATAACACGAAAAGAAAGGAATAGAGAATGTAGTAAAGCTCCAGGTGATCCTGCGTCGTAGCGCCTCAACTAGAGGGAGGAGCAATCAGCAAAGATTGCTTTTCGAGAATGCTCTCGCGCGAACGAGTTACTCTCCGGCGTTTGTCTGGACCGTCTTTCGTTTACGCATTTCCTGCGAAGGTACGCCCATTTTGCTGAAAAGCGGAGGAGAGATAGTAAATTTGAAGCCGTGGTTATATACTCACTTTCTATCCACACGTGACTACGGAACATGCCGACTAAAAAGTTTAAACCTCACTCGTCGCTGGAAAAGTTGCTGTATAATATAATAATTAAAAAGACAAGTGTCCGTCGTTCTCGCTCGTCGACGCGTACAGCGACTTCCAGCGCCCTTCTACATGCCGGCTATAACAGCCGTCAAAAGCGCCCTCAAAATCATCCCTCCCCCCTCACCCTTCGGTGAGTTGCTCAGGCGCTCGTTCGCAGCTTACGACCCCGCCATCCATCAAACCTACTCCGCACCTCCCTCTTATGCCCAGCGTAAATCAGGGTATTAGAAGTCCCATTGTCAACCGCAGCAAGCACGGGTCTATTGTCCTCCGACAATTCGAAGAGAATGCCCAGTATATCGAGTGGGACCGTGCAGGTCACCACGTTAAAGTGGTCAAGGCCGTGGAGGAGATGAACACGGCTCCTGGTATCGTCCTGCAGCTTCATGGTTCATTGGACTCGGCTAAGTAGCTACTTCCGCGGAGACTGGCTTTGGCTCGGATTTCTGTCCTGGTGAATCGTCCCAATTCGTCAGGTATAGTCACGAGGGATACGCGGATGAGGCCTGCCCCCTCAGCGCTCCCGAAAAGAAGCTTGAGGATTAGGTTGACTGGAGTGGAATATTACCCAGTTCCAATGACGTGAACCTTGATACATTCCCTCGTGAGCATGTACAAGGGGACATATACTATTCTTTCACAACGATCGGGGTGCATCCCATGTCCACTCACGTCTAACCGAAGGACACAAAATTAGTGGTTATTTTGAAGGTACATAATATACCTTATGGAAATTTGCACTGTTCCCCTCTCCACCCGATTCATCCACTTATACCAGCCACTCAACATAGATCCCAGCGGACCAGGGAGCTTTGAATTTTGTTTAGCTCCTAATAAATATTAAGATTATTTAATACGCAACATGTATGTTGACATAGTATTTATGTATACTTTGTCACTTTGATATAATAGAGCTCTGGTGGCCCCTGCTGTAAATTTTCCGGATGAGATTAGTAAGTGGGGATTTCTTAGGCTACCTCGCTTACTGGTGAGATGACAATTTGCGTAGTTATGGCATTCGATCGAGAGGTATTTTTCTATCCAAGTTCGTTACACATTCTTGTTTACTCACGATAGAAACTTGTAGTTATTAAGATAGAGATAACATAAGTGACTCGATCTCTACCTCCGTCGGTGTTGCTTGATCTTATCTCTGGCTGCAGTTGTGGGTTGGCCTAGTTGATGGGCAATTCAGCAAATTGCTTTACATCCTCATATATTTTAATTTTGGACTGATCTCTATATTCTCATTTACTTGCGTATGTCTCCCAGAGTATTCACTAATTCATGGTCACATTGACTTTATGACAGTCCAATCAACTGAATAATGAACCTAATACCTAGAAGTTGATTACGGTCGTCAACCTGTCATTCTTCTCGCTGAGAGTGACAGAATTGGTCAGCAGTGAGCATTCTCACCAGTACTACCTCGGTCTTCTTCTCTGAATGCCTATTTCTCTTGCCGTGGTTCCCCTCCTATTTAAGTTCGTGCCGATCTCAACTCTGATCGTTCTAGCTGCGAGATCTCCGTTGTATTCATCTTAAATAATCCTCATTAAAAAGTAGAAATTTTTACTGATGCAAGGTTGAACTCTACTGCACTGGTGGTTCCCATGACTACTCAAGCTCAAGCTCCAGAGCAGAACCCGCAAACCACAAGCAATCCTTCAAATGTCGATATATGGCTTATATTCTCCTTTGAGTTTTAGGTGCTTCGTGGCTGAAGCCTGGATAATCTGCACAAGTACAACAATTCGTAGGCCAATCAACGTTTGAAATTTTTCTTACACCGGAATAAATGGCAAGCCATGCAATCCCACAGTCAGTAGCCGCCAGTTCGGCTTGTTCTGGATTCCGGCACTTGTAAACGAAAAGCTTCTGTTCCCAATGGCGCTCTATGTCGTGGTAAGATAAGAGAGCTTAATGAGACGTGCAAGTTGTCCTGGCTGGGTCCGATTACATAAACCTGACTAATCTCCTAGCAGCATATATTGCTTGCTTGTATGGTGGATTCATCCTCCTGTAGGAGATTCTGAGATTTCAAATTTAAAGGTGCTAAGAAGTTACTATATAGGATACTCGACAGCCATGTGATTGGTGATGGCTAGCCGAATACTGTTCAACCTACGCAAAGCCTATGTAAAGGTTTTATGGACCACTGTGCTGGTAGCACCCCTCATTGGGTAGAAGAGAAGGGACAGTATTAAAGATATACGTGTGATTTCAAATTCCGATGGGCAGTACAAGTAGTCTTCACCGTTCGGCGCTCAGCGCTCAGCACCAGCGCTTGAACCAAGCTTGAGCACCCGAATCGGTCATCTCGGCGTTCTTTCTTGTTTTTGTTTACCAAAGCCTTGTTGAACAAATTATGGCGTTTGAACTATTTACATAGCACGTCATCGATCATCGATCATCTGCGTCTTCATCATTGATAGTCATCTGGTGCTAACTGAGCTCACGATTGCGCCTGACCCACTTTCATGAGACGGTAAGACTGCTCTGATTGTGCTCCACAACTTCCCTCGGTCCTAATCAAATACAAATCTGCCTCAACGAGGGTCACATCTCTAATCATTTGCTAATCATGGCATGAACCAGGCAATTCTCTCACTCTCACCTGCTGAAACTGTATCCACTCACACCTTGTCATCGACAACATTCAAACCACATAAATTTACCGTTATGCGGCTACAGCTCACTTTGCTTCCATCTCTCTCTTCTATTCATATTCACAGACATCTATCTGCGTGCAAAACATAAACGGTCCGATAACGGCAACAACTCAATTGCCACAGCGGCAAGCCTTTATGATATGTCGCCCAAAAGCTTTGAGTAGTCAAGGATTAGTTTACTCCAGTTCCGCTATCTCTGTGTATTTAGTCAGACATTGTCCCTCCCACACCCTGGAATCGAGGCAGTTCACTTCGTTCTGTATGTATTCTACTGCCGGAAACTCTATCTTTCGTGTCCCTTGCAGCGTAGTTGTTGAAGGTACTCGGCAGGTCACCATTTAGAGCTGTCGCACGACTATGAGCCTCCATATGGCAAATATATTCTGGCACGACGATTTCTCCGCAAACTGTGTGGAAAGCTATTTTAAGAAATGATTTGCACCGATTTCCACGATAGGGTTATAAGTTCTCTTGGTTCATCAAATCAGTGTTGGCTACGGGAAAGTGCTATGTCTGGCGTCCAAATCCTATATCAGTACTCTAACAACGACGAATGGTGAGAATGAGGTGTTGGGTATAAAAGGCCGTCCTTCTTTGTCATTTTGATACTTCGTCGTCGCCCAGAATCGGAGTACACCAATCCGCCCAATGTCCTACAGTGCTCTGGATGTGGTTAGTCAGGCGTCAGCCGACACCTCGGTGGAGGTCATGCAAGCCATCATAACGATGCATTACACGAAGAGTACGTCATAGCTGATAAATTACCCGGATTCACCGGCAAGCGCACTAACCCAACACTGTACAGTCGGCCCTGTCGCACTGAACCTGTTTGAATACGGTATTTATTGAGACAACGCACAACATTGATGTGCTTCGTACTCTACACAAAGCTTACTTGCAACGCCTTCAAGCAGTTACATTTGATGCAGAGGTGAAATTGTCATGACATGACTGGAAAACCGTCCTCATCTGACATAATTTGAAAGGTAGAACTGTTTTGGGTAATGCATCCACATCTTTCTCGATCATTTTTCGTTCTGATCCAAGTTGTAAAGCCCGGGGGCTGTCATTTCCGAAGGTTGTCTTTTTCGCGGTATGTCTTCATTGCTGTATCTCCATTGTCATAAGTTGTCTCATGCTTCGCTATTTGCATTCAGAATAGATACTATATCATAGCCACGGCAATGTCAATACATTCTTAGTGTCACTATGTTTACCGCGCTAACATTGTTGACTCCCATTGACAGGCTGGAGGCATATGGTGGGGAGCTCCCTTCTCATCAACTGACGTCAATTCACGATTGTGTACAGCGACATTCGCTCCCAGAGTGACAGAATCAGTAAGTGTTCGTGTTCTTGAATTCGTTTTAACCACATTGAACATGAGCTCTTTGTCCTCTACCCTCAGTTGTGTGTAAATTCAACACTGTAATCTGTGTAAAACTCCTGATTGCAGGTATATTCTCTTGATTACCTTCGTAGCTGTAAGCTGTTCGATACTATTAGGAACTGGACCTGACTGATTATACAATACCAGGCAAACAATTCGGCCTGTGGCAATGGCTGGTCACATGGCTGATCCCCATGATAACCCAAAGTATGTTTCTCAACCTTCTTTCATTGAAGGTGTACTGACATGCGACAGCAATTCTAATTATGCGAGTATATGCTTTGTATATGTCGAATAAGAAAATTCTCGGCATTTTGAGCGTCTTGTTCCTTGCCTGTGCCTCAGTCGACGTATGGCTTTTAGCAACGAATGTTCCGCGAGGTCAGCACTGAGCCTAAATGGCTTGAAAGTGATGTGTACTAACCCGCGTACAACACCTAGTAAAATTGTCGAAATCGCAGGAGGCATCTTCTGCGCCCCGAACCTAAAGACCCCTCACGAGTTTTATAGATTCTGGATTCCTCCCTCCTCTTTGAAGCCTTACTTTGTGGCATGGTAGTCTACATCGCTATTAGGGAGAAATTGTCACCAATTTCCATGCTGAGTCCGACTCGCAAACAATCGATTATGTCGATCATGATACGAGATTCAGTTTTCTACTTTTTGCGTAAGCGTTGAATTCAATCTACACTCTACATTAGGGTGGCTTACTTTTATGATTATTTACAGTATCGCAGCCACATATCTTACATGTTTGGTGTGGTGGAGGTTTTCATCGGTACGTACTCAGTATATTACCAACCTCCCTTCCTGAGACACATCTACTTTGAGTACAGATATATCTCGATGCTCCAATCCCATTCACAACAGCCATTTCCTCAGTGTTGGCCAACCGTATTCTAATCAATATTCGAGCTGCCGCGATGAAAGAGACTGATACTTTACGAGTATGGCGTCACACCTATAGCTATCGGTGATCACAGGACGATATACGACCGTCATATGTATGAACAAAGAACGCATCTGTCACTGCCGAAACTAACCTTTGGAAAAACTTATTTTGATAGTGTCTTTTCAAATCAGACCTTGACGCCCATATCCGAACACCCAGAAGAGATCCTGGGTATCATTGGCCTACCGAGCTCTCTACACTCTGAGTGGGAGAGGGCAAAGCGGACTTACGAATTCTGGATAGCATTATTAAGGGAGAAAAGCTCTTAAGATATTCTTTATGAGCTGTAAGTAAGTGTACTACGTGAAATTTTGAATTAGGTTGCTTCAAGAAGACTTAAGGTCTGACTCCCGATCAGAGCCTCTTCAAAAGAAAGACCAAATATGACCGAGACGTTTAACTGTCGTGCGCCTTATAATTTGTGACACTGTCGTTGTCGGTAACTGGAATCGAACCTGCGGCTTCTCGCGCTCGATGAAATATCAAGGACCACAACGAGCTAATTTAACCTCTAATCGGATGTTCACTCCGGAATTTTCACCGTATGGATAATCGTGAGGGTTTACTACGCAAGGATGCTACTCCAATTTTCGTCTTATTCAGACAGAGGCTCGAGCCGCAAGGTGGATGGTGATAAAAATTGCTAGAATACAATAACAGCTCGTGTGTGTTACAACTGGAAGCCACGAATGATGATCCGTCTGACAAGCGTTTAACGTTTAACATCGGAATTGACATATTCACTCCGAATTTTGCAACCAGCCTTTGAGGTTTAAAGCAAATGGTCAATCCAACTAAGACTCCAGAGTCGTTTTAATCATTCAACGAGCGGCTTTTCAGAGCCATGTGTTACAATTTTCTCATGACAAAGAACTTGGTATCGATCCCCTTGACGAGGCTTTAGCGCTGGAAATGATATACTTCACTCCATCTTGTAGCCGTCGTGTGAGGGCGTGAAATAAATAGGTACCACCTGTTCCAGCCGACGGCAGCGAGTGCTTCAATTTTTCGATGCAACACTCAAAAAGGGCGGATAAACGCATACACAACTATGTTCCGCAACCGAGCTATAGCAAGAGGAAAACTCATAGCCATAGTTTGTCAGAGCATAAATCCGTGACGCATGCGTGACTGTACATACTGTGCATGTACTCGGTTATGGTACGCATGACGATGTTTTGTCAGTGGTCACTGTTGGGGCGACCACTCAGTTTGTACATTTTTATCAGTCGTTCTCCACAATTACATATGATGACTTCGGAGTGTAAATAAGACTAAAGAGTCTATGGGATGAGTGTTACTATACGATACATAGTGCGACAGAGACGCAATACTACATTACAGACGATAAATAGTCTAGAAGTGGATGAAATACAAGTGATCATTTACATTACTTACACGCCGACCACCCACATAATGTATAGATATCTGAGTTGCGGTCTCAGCTAATTTTACAGGTTTCGACTTGAGAATTTCCAAAAACCTATCAGATAGATATCAGTAAAGGTCATTAGGCGATTGGCGACGACACGACTATTTTCTTACTAGCCTCTCTCTTGTTAATTGTGTTAAACATGATACACCTATGACATAGTTTGGCTGGCGCTCGTGCGACCAGCATATGAGCGGAAGTTGAAGGAAGGTCCGCTGGTGGAGTTCACAGTCATTAGTTCTACTTCTCTGAGGTCATCCAAGTTGGGCTGCTTATGATGTGAAGCACCGCGAATGTTGAGCACGAGCCTATTGGATAGTACGGAAGGAAATGCGATGGTGAATCCCAATGGGACTTGATTCAACCCTTGCTAAATATAATCAGAATGGTCAGCCGTAATAGCAAGACCACGGCAGAATGAATAGCGACTGACCCGAATTACGAGCCAGAATAGCATGGTGGTAACATATGTCGCCCCAATTCTGTATTCATTCATTTTCACTGTCGTATAAATGAGACGGAGAAGTTGAGACGCCTACGCTATGAAGTAGATGAGGGAGTCTCGGAATAGAATATCGAGTAGATGATGGCCACTTCGGAGAAACGTTGAAGGGCCTCCCCGAATCTGACCGATTTAGATATTTGCGCCCCTCGAAACAAGCCTAGCACGCATAGTAATGCTTCAAAGCAGATGATGGGGATCCAAAAGGTGTAGTAATGCGTGGAGATGTTGAACGGCACGCAAAATTTTCCACCGGGGATTGGTAAAGCTTTTGCTGGAGACGTAATCATTATGATTAAGCCAGTAGAGATGCCGATGCTGAGTTAACAAGCGTTCGCACCTTCGATGTCTTCCAGTACCATTCCCATTATGACCGCGCATATTGAGGAAGAAATGAGAAAGAATGTCAGAATGACGGCCAATATCTGCCTGCTCTGTAGGTAGAGGGCATATATCCTGATCTGCAGGATTCCTGGGATGAACGATTATGTAGGTAGTATATATGCATTGTGGGATGTAGACGTACCTTCAGCCATCATAGTAATACCTAGACTTGTCCAACCTTGCCATCGAAAGAAACTGTGGCCTTGAAAAAAAGTAGAACATAGTCAGCACGGACAAAGCAATAGAGTCGCCTAGACTCACAACTACAATGAAGAGGATCAACGTGGCGTCAGATCAAGGAATGGTATAATTTCTATCACTTAGCCTACAGCTGGTGGGTGGAGATTGAGTGGCTGATTTGAGTAGCAGGTATCGGAGACATTGATTTGCTTACAGAGTCGTCGATCGTCGAAGAGAGGAATACTACTGGATAGTGAGCATGCATATATCGGGTGAACGTGAACAGGACTCTACTCACCGTAGCTGTTGAAACTTGATGGTGCCAATAAAATCAATGATGATATACATCTTCCGGGATTGCACAGGTCAGTTGAATAGTACCTACATCATGGTGACCAACGCATAGTATCGAATCTGATAGGTCATTGATGACGATTGGTTGTGACACCAGAGGAAAAATGTTGGCTGGTACGTACGCTCAAGAATAAGACCTTCCCGTTGACCAAGAGCCCATCTGCATCAACAACTTCAGAATTTACTGAAAGTACACAGGCAACGGATATACCCAGATCAAGTCGACCTAGCCCACCGATTAGTTTCGGTGTTCTTCGACTTTGAAAATGTTTGTTAAAAGGCGCACCTCTTGATCAAATGTAATTACTAGCAGACAAGGTCACTCTCAGTTAAGGCTCTCGTGGACAACGATGAAACACAGTAATCAAAAACAATGATGCATCCCGCAGACACTGAAAAAGAGGCCAATGAGCTGACACGGACGCGTGTGCTGGGGAAACAGTACACATTCGACGTACACTGGGTGTATTGAGTTATTTGAATGTCTCGAAATGTACTGGACAGGATAGTGTCCGCCATTAGATTGTCTCGGAGAGGTTTTACTTGAGTATAATGGTTATAAAGGTGGAGTTTATGTATCTGCGAATTGAATTTGTATGAAACCATCACCAGAAGGTTACATCAATTTAACTATGCATGTAACTTTCTCTTCTGTTAGTTACGTGACCAGTATATCTGGCACGGTACTTGAGTAACTAGGTAAACATGATATTATCAACGTCCAGGGTGCTACCAGATGGACAGGGATGTGTTGTACGTCTTCAATAATTATTACAGAGTCCTATTACGTAGTAATAGACTCGTTCTTTTAAGGGACCCCTGCTGTTGTCACAAAATCTATCTTCGATAACGTGATTTATTTTATAACGTGATGTGACCTTGTAACATTAAGCACGTGTTACTCAAAAAAGTAGCATTTTCAGCTGCTTACTTCCGACAGACCGATATGATACGATAACGATAAATAATAATATATTAAATTTTTTGGCGGCATATGTTATAATCGCTGATTGGCTGATGTTGACAAATTGATTGATTGGGAGATCAGAAGGGGATAGAAGGCCCGAAAGTATTTCCTCTTTAGTTAATGTTTTCACGTGATATTTATATTTAAATCTGATCATATTTGGCCGCTCAGTTATTTCCGCTTCTATTGGTGGCACGAGGATATAGCCTTAGGCTCAAACATTTTTCTTTTATGGATTGTATTGCACGTGGTGATTGTAGTCGCTCGGTTGACTCGAATATTTTTGCAGCGTGGGGCTATACAGACACATGAGGGAAATCTGTTTCTTTCTTTCTTTCACTTTATCATTGTTGTCTCCCATTGCCTTGGGATATGTTCTTATTTTCCTGCATGTCTTTCACAGTTTTATACTCCTTTGGTGTTGATATGCAGTCTATATAGTGTATATCCTTACTCAGCATTACAAAAGTGACTGAGCACTGCACGACATACATATTAAAACTCTTCATTGACATGTTCACTCACAATTTTGAGTGAACAAGGAAATGTAGAACTTCAAAAATTATAGATAATAAAGAATATATATACATGAGTGCTTCAGCAGATTTAGAAA
>JAJIRX010000187.1:0-18753 GCA_023853785.1 Psilocybe azurescens | reverse complement strand
GATAGTCACTGGAGCGTCGGAAATCGGATCCTCGTCGTCTTCGACCTCCTGAGGCTCCACTCTTGCTTCCAGTATCGGCCAGGACTTCGTCTGTCTTTGCTATTTTGTCTCCCCGGTGGTGGCCTCCGTCCAGGCGACTTCAGATATACATCCCGCCAATCCTTGGGCTCGTCTTTGTCTCTCGGCCTTTTGTTTGCCTCATTCTCTGCACCATCCCAGGGACGCTTTTGTCCTGACGTTACGTTAGTCATCTTCACAAATATATTGGTTTACGGGGCACCGCACGATAAAAGGAAGAAAGATAAGAAAAGATTGAAGGGGCTGGCAGAAAGATGAGTGCAGTTAGCGAGTCACCGTCACCGCGCAGATTCGATGTAATCCCATTGATTGTTGTTATTTGGTTAGTGCACGTGCAGTGGCTGAGAAAAGATTAGCTAATTTTAGACGCGACTCGGACCGCTCAGAGGGAATGCCTTCATTGAAAATCTTTATTACTTCGCCTGACTTCTGCAATGACTCGGAGGTAGTCTTCTCAAGAACACGTTTCTCATTTCATGCACAGGAATGTGGAATGGAGATGGCTTTGGCAGATAAGATCTAGTGGATCGACGCCAAATCGATACCGCTCTGCTTGTCGCCACTTTTCCAACATCTTCCAGTGACGTTTGCTGTAGTCAAATATCAACAGGGAAGCGCTCTTGTGTATATCATAGTTATCGAATAATTGGCAATATATTCATATTCATTATTGTCCTGGCCTGGTCTACTTTTTTTTGTCTATCATCCAACCCTTTTCTCTTCCCTACCAAGAACATCTTGTTGGAAGTTTGTAGTATCGATATTGATCGATGTAGACGCCAAACCCAGGCCTATGGGTAGGTACTCAGACTGTCTAATTTCTGGTAGGGGAGCTCATCGTCCACAGTAATGATCATTGACCGTTGTCTGCAAATATCCCGTTTTGATCCTTCGACCAAACACCGAATAATTTTCCCGAGTGCTGCCCTTTTATTTTATGAGTCCAGTTCCATGCCCAGGCTGTCAACGCACAGACCTGATTAATTTAAAAAACCTAACGACGTGCTAGAGGGCAACCCCGACAACTCCGTGAAGATTATGACTTGTGCCAGAAAAAATGCATTACGATAATATCTATGGGAATCTGGTTCTGAAAATTCCAGGAGTAGGGTATGGTATGTGATCCAGGTTTGGGACTGATGTCTCATAGATAGGACGGCGACCTTGAATTTGACAGAGTGTGGACCGTCTGCAAGTGGATAACGTGGGGTCTATAACTCGGCTCCCGGGAAGAATTATTTATGTTCAGTGTTGCGTGGAATACTATCTCTTGAGGCTTTCCGTAAGTCACAAGTCATAAGTATAACATTATGAGCTGTTTACTACGAGAGAGATCGAAACCAGAACCAGCGATAAAAATTGATTTAATGACATGTGTAGAAAGGGTAAATCGGCACCTTTGACACTGTATTTCCGTTTAGACAGTGTGGGCGGTTGTGACATCTTGAGTTTTCTGATCAGTGGAAGTGGTAGTCAATCCCAGGTCATTGGCTCAATAAGACATCTAATTCTAGGCACATTATCAATGTTTCCAGGGCCTGCTGTATTCTATGCAGTTGAGATTACTTATCATTATGCTCACTGACTCCTGTTTGCTCCAAAAGCGCATAGAATGATGTGTGTACGTCCTATACTCCTACTTATATTATTCGTTTACATATTCTTCAGTGGTATGGTATACACCTACTCGCTGTACATATTCCTAACAATAGTTCAGTGTCACAAAACCGTTTCTGGAAATTAGGTTACCAATCGAATCAAATGCGACCCATCAAACGATAAACCTCAATACCTATACAACGCGAGTCGGATTCGCTCACCTCAGTGATCGCATAGCCTGATTGCTCAAGCCTTGAAACAGACTAAAAAGTCGGGTCACAATATCTTCAGCAACCATGTGTTGAAACAATTCCAACGTCTCGAAGACGCGGACCAATAGCTTGAACAGTAACTGTCCAAAGTGAATCAGATCTTCTGCAAAATATGATTATTCGACACGTAAAAACCTAGTCAATAATGATTGTTGTTGAACAGTCTAGCTAGGCTATACAGGTGAGCGCTCGCCCAAATCGGGAGATCATGTCCCAGTTCACGCGATGCACCAAAATAAATCCCCACTGTGACATAGGAACGGAGTTTCTGACAGAAAGAAATACCGGAACACTCCAGGATAGAAGGCATTCAGAAGAACCGCGCAATGCATCTCCGTCGAACGCGAACATCCGAACAATGCCGCGTCAGCCGTTTGTGAGGGGAGGAGCAGTTTGTGAGAATCTACACCATCACGCAAGGCGCAAAACACAGCGCTATGTGATGTGTAGATCCCGTCAGGCGAAAGACACCATTTTCCGGATCTGTCTATCCGGACCTGCTGGCGTGGATTGGCCTGTATTCGTTGCAGCGGCAGGCTTTGGTTTCAAACGTTCTTTGCGCGATTTCACTCGTTCCTTTTTCGTATTGATCTGTTTAGCCTTCAGAGCCGCCTTGGTTTCTTTCTGGACATTCGTCAACCACATGTCAAAAGCGTAAGAATGATTGTAGATCTCACTAGTTTCGCTTTGGAACAGGAGGAATGTTTTAGGTCTTGTTTCGATCGCGAATAGTCCTGGAAAATACAAGGGCATTGCTGATTTGATCTTTAGAGCTGTATATTTTCGGTGGTACCTGGGGTTTATGGTGCTTTTCCGCTTTCGTAGTGGATATCTTTTCCTGTATCTCGGCTATGGAAGCTGCCAATGTTAGAGCATCCTATACCAAATGTTGAATAAGCGTCGTCTCTTGGGGCGGTCTTGACAGCGACAAATAACGAGAATGATGTTTACGTTCTTTTCCAAAAAGCGTTTGCGTTGTTTTCCTCTTGGAGCTATCGCTTTGGCATCGTTCTGAGAGGGTGTAGTGCTCATCTTCGATATACTACGAGGATGATGTCTATCTGGAGCAGGGAGCAGCAAGACAATGCTGAACCGTAAGAGTGTGGCTCAAGTTCAAGCCACGAAGAAATGCATGTATTTGTTCATATTTGTTTTTGACTTTGTTCGGGATTGCGTGCCGGTCTCCGGCCCAAAGTTGCCTTGTGCGCACTTATGTGTCCAACTTGATTTTGGGATCACTGATGACCGTAGGATTCAGACTCGAGGTCCGAGCCCTTCGGTCTGCCTTCAGATACGGAGAGCTCATAGCAACCTTCCCAAGTATCCGAGCCAACGTAGAGAAAGCTAAGAGAGAAAACGAGATGATCATCATCTCGACTCGAAAAGGGTAATCCGACCGTTTATTGATTTCCAGTAACCGATCTCTAAATTATTTGCAATCTCGATTCTCATCATGCTCGAAAAGCTAAAAAGACTTCCGTGCTCTCCGAGATGCATGACACCAGGATCTCATTTGGGCGCTCTCAATGATATTGTATGCGATCCTGTGTGAATAATAAGGAAGTTGCTGGCAGCGTTGTCAGAATAATCGGTTACGACATTATTCTGGGAGAATGCAAAATCTGGCTGCTTCCACTGTATTAGATTCAGATACAATACGTGATCTCGTGATCTGAAAATTAAAGACGTCACAAGTGCAGATCTTTACTAGTATGGGCAGAGCGGCTAACTCGAGGGAAACTTGGAAGGTTTGTGTAGTACAGTTGATCAAGGAGACATTCAAGGAGTTACCCGTCTCTTGGGAGACAAAATAAACGCCGAAGAACGATAAACATTTTCAAAAGTAGATTATTTGTTCCTATAAAGAGCCGGATGGTTGCTGAGGACAAAAACAACAAGCGCTCTTACCTTCAGCAAACCTACTTCCAAGCCTTCCAACCTCAACTTCGACATAATAAGATGTGCCACTTGCGCCAGTGAGTCTAGTTTCTTTTTCCATGTCTTCTCTGGACGCTGCTCACTTTTCTTGACGTGTCCAGAGTCTGCAACTTTTACATCCGCTGCGGTCACAGCCAACAATTGGTAAGCGCCTTCCTTCACTTTGCCATCGCCCAGTCTTATTGTTTCTCACCGTCTTGCAGCCTGACATGATGGTATGCACACCTAGTTGACTGCGTTGTGCTCCAAGCTCTCTGAACCCATTTCTACAGATCCCTTGCAACTCCGCGCACTGTAAATTCAGTCCATATCACGACCCAACCTGCGTTCTTCCTAATTGCAGAAAGACATGCCACCAATAGTTCGTCTTGTTATATCTATCCGATATTCCTCTTGAAGCTGACCGCGATGATATACTAGCCGCACTTCTCCGGAGCAGTACTGTAAGGTTGACAATCCTATCTACGCGTACTAGTCGCTAATTCTCCTTTCAGCCCCTCACATCAACAGCACCTGCCCTCAATGCCATGCAAATGGCAGATATTAGGGCACCATCTCACCCCCGAGCTACACTGGTCTCTTGTACGCCTTTGAGAGGTGATGTACGGAGACACTAGATGTGTGGCCGTCTTAGCTCTCGGTCACATCATATTTCACTACTTTCTCGTAGGTACTAATAGAGCAACTATATAGATGAGTTCTACTGTTCTGTGGCACTGTCTCCCTCTTTTCCTTTTCTTTTCTTTTTCTTTTTCTTTTTCTTTTTCTTGTGTCTAACTGTCTCCTTCGTATGCTTAGTTCCCGGCTTCTCCCCTTATTTATTGCCTTTGCGTACCCATACATGCCTGTACGTTTGTGTTGACATAAATTGAGGCACTGGTTAGCCATACTAGTGGTTTCCCGTCCAAGTGTACGAAAGTCTATAAATTGTGCGACGGACATATTGATCCGCTTCAGATCCACCAATTGGGATACAGATCTTCATGATCCGGGCAGAGCCGTGCTCAGTCAGAGAATATGTTACTTGTAGAAAAGGGAACCGTCGAAAGTTACCGTTAGCTATGATCGAACATGTTACTACACTAAGCTGGATAGATTCACGGAACTCGGGTTCCAACTGTGAAATTTTTGTACCACTTGGAATGATACTCATGGCGTCGAACTTGTGGCACTATTTGACCGTTGAGCAAATTGATTTTTGGAATTGGCAACATTTATGCAGAAGGTTGTACACACATCTCACCTCACCTGGAAGCAGTGCTAGAACCCATGACTCGAGAACGCAACTAAGACAAATGTTCCGATGTCGATTTGACTGTATTACACAGTATCCCTGCCGGCGGAGATCTAACGTGGTTGCATATTTCGACTAATCTTGGCTAAATCCGCCACTGATCACATACTGCGACGTTAAGTGTTTTCGTCAACTCGCACTGCCCACAATCAGGCCGCTGAAAAGTGCGCAGCTGATGTACTTTGTCACGATAATCTAGAATGTGATCCTTGTATCATAATAGGCCTGACCCCTTCTTTCTTTCCTGCTTGTCTCCGACAGAGAGAGTGATGCTTCTAACCATACCTGGACCACGATGTGGTGATCCGAAGCTCAGGTGAGAAACGATTAAGTAGAACGATTACAACAACTGATCACCTGAGCGACCGACGGATTGCTTCTGGTGCTTCATTGCCGTTTCAAGTGACGGCAGAAACAAGGCGTGGACTGCGAGAAGACTGTTTAATGCGACTCATCAAAGCGACATCTGAGTCCAGTAAGCCGCTTTCAGTGAGTGTAATAGAGGAATAAGTAGTATCATCATACGGACTCGTATCCGCAATGGATCTTTAATCGAGGGACACAGGCTACCTCGGAAGGTAATTAATAGTAGGTATATGGTCATGAAAAGTAGCAGATAGGGCAAGGCAAACAACTTCTACGACATTCTCAGCACACGACTTCGAAGTCCGCGTCAACTTCGCATGGTTATAAATAGCAATGTAAGCCTTCCAATACCCATCGGCTAATTTCGACAATATTGTAACCACAAAAATTTGACACAAATCTCCCATTTCAACGCAAAGCTACGCAATAGCCATCCGATTATAGCCCAAGTCCAGGGTAAATGTATTCGGACACATGATGCATAGAAGCGGAGCCTAAGTCACGTGCCACCGGCTGGAGAACCGAATTTGAGAATCAAAACGCCTTCCCATCCATTGTGCACGCAACTTTTCTAATCCTTACACCACCGCGGTACCTTCGGGTATCTATCCAGGCTTCTCCACGGGCTACAGCTCTGCAGCTCTTTCCTCCATTTTAACAACGTCGACTGCAATCTGCAAGGCAGATCAAGGACTATGTCGGAGCAAGATCCGCTACTCGGAGGGAGAGGTTCAGATGAATATGGAGGAACTGGACGAGGTCGATCAGTTGGAAAGCTTGCCCATCCAGTTGGCCCTTTGGATTTATCACGGTCCACTCGTTATGGCATCTTAGCCGGGCTTTGGAGTGCGACGTTTCTTTCAGTGAGTTCTTGACTAATTTTCTTTGATTTCCAAGTGTTTCCACTGATTATGTTAGGCATTGAACCGTAAATCATCTCTACTCCTTCTATCGTTACCTTGGCTTACCTATCTCTATTCATCCCACAGAAACTCTGGTTCCTACCAGTACGTCAACAGTGGGTCTACGTTTGCTCAAAATATACTGATGACGCTATTCTAGTGATACCCTCAATATCATCCGAATTCAATAGATCAAATCAAGCCAGTTGGCTGGGCACATCGTGAGTTGACGATCTTAATATGCTTCTTCATTGCTAAAATTGAATTGCACAGCTATCTTCTTGCAACGTGCACGTTCACGCCGCTCTACGGGCGTCTATGCAACGTATTAGGCAGAAAAGGCGCCAATCATCTTGCACTTTTCTTCGCTGGTGCAGGAGTCCTAATGTGTGGCTTGTCGAAGAGCATGGAGATGCTGATTTTGCACGATTTGTATGCCCATCTTTTATCCTAGCAAAAATTGATCTATATCTCGTTTCTCGTTTCATAGCTTTCTGGGATTGGAGGGGGAGGATTGATGACGACTTCATCGTAAGTAAATAATAACAATCACGGAACATTGATCAAATATTTTTCAAGGATCATTGTCAGCGACATGTATAGCATTAGAGTGAGTCATGATTCAGTATTATCTGTCGGACTGCAGCTCCAAAGGAGCCAACTGGAGCGTTTCAAAGACCAAACCACGATTGCAACTATTCGCATCGCATCGAGGCCTCGGCTAACATCGAATCAATTGGCTTACATCTACATAACAGAGTCGAGGTCTAACGCAAGGCGTAGCAAGTGTATTCAATGGAGTGAGCTCTACTTACATTGTGCAAACTCACATATTGATCTGTTCAAGCTTGGACTGGGGTTCGGAGGTCCTCTGGGTGGATTAATCACTGACTGGTATGTCAACCATCATGTTTGAAGAATAGTCTTCCGCTGACCCGTCTACTAGGTTGGGATGGAGATGGGCTTTTCTCATCCAGGTTCCTTTGTTCTTGGTTTCATATCTTTTAACATCGTACAACCTGAACTACGTGACCGAGGTAAGGCACGGCCTGAGCTCGCCCTTCATTCTGTATCCGCTAAATGTGTTCCGACGCCCCAGGGGACAGGGAAAAGCGCCAAGGAGATTCTGCGACGAATCGATTATCTAGGAAGTGGTAGTCTGATGATGGCTGTAAGATCCTATGCGCTCCTGATTTCTTACACGTCGAGGACTCACCTGGCGATCATTATTAGGTTGGCTCTACCCTCATGTTTCTCAGTGCTCGCTACAACGAAACGCTTCCCGTTCGTCACTCTGCCATTACTATCAATCTGCGATTGTCATCAACCTTTGTGCTTGCTTACAGTGGTCTAATCCCCGAGTGATTATTTCCATCACCTCCGCTGCCACTTTTGCTATCACTTTCCTCCTGGTTGAATTCTTCGTCTCACCGGAGCCGGTTCTAGCTCCGTTCCTTCTCAGACGGAGGATCCCAGTCCTTGTTGGATTCTCCAATTTCCTCGTTGCCATTTGCAATTTCTCCATCGTTTATTTCTTCCCGATGTGGTTCCAGACTGTGGTCATGACAAACGCTTCTACTGCAGGTACGTTCTGATTTTCATGTTGCATGGCTCAGTATAATCTATCCGTCACCAATGTATTGATTTTCCTTCTGTGAAGGTTTACATTTGCTTCCAAACAGTCTTTCAATGTCAACGGGATCTCTGTTCGCTGGTTGGATGATGCATAAGACCGGACGATACAAGAAAATAAATCTTATCTTCGGAGCTTTCCCATTCATCGGAGCTGTTCTAATCTACCACATACGCGAAGACTCTGGACCACTGCAGTCGTGGCTAAGCATTGTACGTATTCTCTTTTAAAAACCCTCCGTCGATGGGATCAGTTTCCTAGCAAATCTGACGCATGTGTAGATACCACTTGGATTTGGAAACGCCGTTGTTCTTCAAACTATGCTTAGTACGTCCCGCTTCATTCCAAACAACATTTTGTGCTCACGGCGAAACACGATAGTTGCACTGTTGGTACACGTTCCGGGTATGTCATTCCATGGGGAAAATTCTGACTACATTGGGTATACTAACATCATATATCAACCAGAGAACTGCATGGCCATAGGTACCGGCTTTGGACAGCTTTTCAGAGGCGTGGGTCAAGTCGGAGGGTGGCGATATCGTCGGCCATATTCCAGTCCAAGCTGGAAACGGAACTTCGTAAAGAATACACACTCCAGACGCAGATGACGTACGTTTTCGTTTTCCACCATCACAGCTCGTGGCAATTGGCGTAGCAGATTCCAGAAACTACGGACGCTAATTCTTTTCTCCTTTATTCTCTCTTTGATTAGTTGATCAGAAGAATCCGACAGTCCGCGCGACTCGTTGTGGATCTTGACCCAGAGACCCAACGACATGCGCGGGATGCATATTCCGTGAGTTTGAAGTCGGTGTTCTTTTTCGCTGCGTGCTCGACTTTACTCGCCTACATTGTCCGGTTACCTGTAAGCAAATTATTCATATTTCTATCCAGTTCGTTGCTCAATACCGTCCATCCCCCTTTCCCTAAACATCGAGCGTTTATAGATCCCCGACAAGAAACTCGAGCATCGCCATCCAAAATCAAAATCTCACGACGGACAGGAGCGTTCGACCGAAGCTTCCAGCAGCTCGGGGTCGACTCCCGAGACGAACCCACGTCATCTTCTTCCTCTACTCCATTTGACAGCGACGACGAAGACGACAATCACAACAGCACCCCTAACACCGGAGTCAACGATGTGAAAAGGATACCTCCCCGCAGACGACTGTCGACGTTTGAAAATGCTGATGCTGTCATGTCTGATTTGGAAGACAACAAAGTCGTGAATACAGGAAGGATGAGGAGGTGAACGGGCTACATGATGCTTGTGCTGTACGGACTCTGGTGGACCACGCTTGTCCCATTCAATTCTATTTCCTTAGATGCCTCATTTCGGAACTTCTTCATTACGTACGTGTATATTTGCGCAAAATACCGATACACTTGAGATTTTTATGTTATTCTTCATTCCCATAATTCATTCTGTGTCCTCTACGGTGTCCTTCTCTGGCGACTTGTCATAGTCGATAACGTTTGCAGCCAATGTCTCTTCGCTACAACTATATCGCAACATATGCAGCACCTCTCTCACCTGGTCGATTTGAGGTCGCATAAATGGGTTTCGACTCCAGCATAAGACGATGAAATCCCAGAACCCATCTGATAGTAGAGGTTCCGCCGGTCTCGGCGGATCGCCACCATTGATCAGCTGTAATATAACATGAATGTCGGAGAGAATATCTTCATAGGGTATTCTTCCAGATATAACCTACAAGCCATTACACCATGAGCGGATGAGTCTATCGTTCAAGCAAAGTTTGGCTGCACGTACTTGTAGTACAACGCTTCCAAAGGAATAAATATCGCACTCCTTTGTCACAGTTGGAACCTTATTGACGTCTGTACCTACATGGAGGAGCTCAGGTGCTGTCCACCTCGGTGCACCCCCAACTGTAGAGCTTAAAAATGAGTTATTTCGGACTTCAGCCATGACATTCGATAGGCCAAAATCGCTTAGGTGGGCCTTTCCTCCGTCCATCAGGATGTTACCCTGGCCAAGTCCTCATGAAATCTTGCAGCAACATAAGAGGTGAATTTGCTGCGTACGGTTGTGAGATCACCATGGATGACCGGTTGCAAATGCACTTAGAAGAGTGTTATATGTGGTTGTAACAAGGTAAATAAAAGAGAGCGTTCAAGCTTACAATATGAAAGACCCTCCACAACATCTGCTAGCTTACAAATTGATTAGATTATCGATGAAATCATTAGTAGAAAAATTCCTCTGAGAAGGTGCTTACAATTTGCAGCCGCCGTCGTAAGTTCAATTCCGCTCTCCTATCATTAAGATAATGGTGCAAATTTCCTCATTCATCCACGGGCAAACCATGGAGGTGTAAGAACTAAAGCTCAAAGTGGTCCCCAATAGCGGTACAACATTTGGATGTCGTAAACATGACCATAGACGAATCTCCCGTCGTAACCTCTTTAATAGGATAAATGTCAAAATCAACGACGAATGTTCTAGAACACTGTTACCTTCTCTATTTTCCATCGGTTACTAGGAGTATACGTATGTGTCCTTATAATCTTGATAGCGACCTAGAAGTGCTCTCAGACTGGTACTGCATGTTCTCTCTGGATTTTTCGTTACGCACCTTAGTTCTTTTCTGCTCTTTTGATAAGGTGCCTATATATACGTCTGCGTATCCTCCACCATGGGCGGGATATTCACTATCTCGAACGATGAAACCAGTCAGATCCTCCGTTATTACGCTTGACAATGATTCCAGAAAGGACGATGCTGTAGATTCTTGAAGGGGTAAAGCATATGGATTTCCGTTGATTGGAGGGTCACTCTCAAGCGGCGAATCTGAATTTAGAAGTTTGTTCCTGACTTTAAATGCATCCGTGATATTATCCTCTAAATCAGTTCTGTGCCTGCGGTCTGATTTGCGAATTCTCCTAAGTGTGTTGTGGGCCCAATGTCAGTCCGAATGTAATGAATATGCCCATCAAGACTATAAATAGGACGCACATATTCTGCTTGAGTTCAGCATAGTTGACGCTCTTCTGTCTCCCTCGTTCCCGATTTCCGGTCGTACTTCTTGTGCCTTCTTGTTCCGAACATCCGGTGGTGTCTGGGCTAGGAGACCCATATGACGATGATTCAGACCCATCTGGGGACCCTGGTCGTATGAATACATTCCCAGCCGAATCTGTCGGTTCATACACACATAGGAAATAATCTCAGTTTGCATACCTTACGGTGAGTTGTGTGGGCAGGAAAATACGTACCGTTGCTGACAATTGTATGTAAAATAGTTCGGGGGACAGTAGTATCCTTCACCTTTGGCTTTAGAATGTTCTCTGGTTTGCGCATTTTCCTAATTGTGTAGTGGACCCACGTCAGGCTGTGCACAAGGGCTATAAATAGGACGCACGTATTCAACCTGGGTTCAGCATAATTGACACTCTTCCGTGTCCTCCGTTCCCGATGTCCAGTCATGCTTTGTGCGCCTTCTAGTTCAGAGGATCCGGTCGCTGGGCTAGTAGACCCACGCGACGTTGGTGCAGATCCACCATCTGGAGATCCAGGTCGTAGAAATGCTTTCCCATCTGAATCCACCTGTTCATACACTGCATAAAATAGTTTCAGCTCGCAGAATTTATGGAGGTGGGCCCAAAATGCGCACCATTGCTGTCAATTGGTTGTAATACAGTTCGGGGGACAGTATTATCCTTCACCTGTGGCTTTAGAATGTCCGTGGAATCTACCTCTTCTCGCAGTCTTTTCTTGTCTCTCGACTTCCACAAAACGATTTCTCCTTCCACTTCTTCCTTCGCCTTACCTTTCCGTTTCTCTCTTTTCGCCAAAACATCCCCAGCAAAAGTGGTAATCGTCACCTCCAGTTCTCCATGCACCGCAGCGAACTCTTTGGCCTCTTCAGCTTGGCCAGCCTCCAGTCGAATCTTGGGCCCAAACGCAGGGCTTCCTGACAGGGGTACTGATAGAGCCTTGATATTCACATTCAGCAAGCCACTCTGCCTGCGAATAGTTTTCCTAGGTTTCGATGATGCTGATATCGCCTCGTTCGCTGTTGTTGTTGCTATCGCTGGTGTGGGCGAGGGATTACGGGTCAGCAAGGGCAGTTTCGATGCTGATAGCCTTGGTCTCGATTTAGACTTTTTTTCTAAGGGGTGTTACTTGTTTCTCTACTTCGTCTGAGGATCCTGATGGTTCGTCTTCTTCGTAGATTCCAGACACGTTGGGTGGTCGCGAGATACGACTCTTCAATTGAGGAGATGTCGGACTTGGTCTGATATCGAGCGTAAGACGTTGAGCTGGCGGAGAAGGTGGTGTGGGTGGTTCAATTGAAGCAGTGCTAATGTTGTGGGTCTCTCGGAGATATATTAGGTGTTTGGCAGGTTTTGGTCTGCGACGCAGACAGTCACTACCAGCGGAGGTGGCTTGCGCACTGACAAGGACCCACCCGAGGTTTTGGGTCAGCCGTGACTTTTTACCCCTTGCTCGCTTGAGCTGAGCTGTCAGCGCGATCTCGGATGCCCGCAGCCGAAGGTTTTCAACGTGGAGCAATGATATTTGAGCATTCAGCTCCCTCAATACGAGCACTGAGCGTTGCATTAAGCCTAAGAAATTACATTTCTTCAGTTCTAGGATTGTGTCATCACACATATGAAGCGTACTTGGTTATATGTTTATTGGCGAGCAGAAACTTCTTCTTAACTGCAAAAAATTCCACCGTGAAATCAAAACTTGTGCTTCAGCTGGCGGAACAAGCAGAAAAACTTACAGTTCTCGAATTCAAACAGCGCATCGTTCTGTCTTGCGCCCAGCGACGAGCGCGACTCCCTCCTGCTCATCGTGATAATCGGATCCCGTTGAGATAGAAGAGTATGAGATTGAGGAGGACGTGTTGAAGGTTCCCACACATAGCACTTTATACACAATCCGAACCTATCTTTCTCGAGCATTTAGATCAGTACATCCATTGCTTTCACGTGGAACTAATACAACACAAATCGAGCCCATAAAACGGATGGCTGCTTTTATCAGATACCTCAAGTTCCTTAAAACATGCATTCCTTTGGTTTATGTCCTCAAAACCTCCAAAAGCAATCGGCTAATTAATTAAAGGTAAAATTCAAGAGCAGCCTCGAGGTAATGTCTATTGTCAATAAGCACGAGAAGCGAACGCCAATGATATAAACATGTCATGGAGAAGACAAGAACTGCCAAGAAATTTAATTAATGACAACCTCCGTCAACCAGCAGTAGCCAACATTCCTTGCGCCGAAAACTTATTTCGTCTGTTTTCGTCGAGCTTTGTGCTTTACAAAGAGGGGAAAGGGAAGACCTGGTTAGGGGGTAGACTTTGATGGTGCGTTGCTTCACTACTTTTTTTTCTAATTTTAATTCTTGAATCTCTGTCATTTACAGTGGCCTCCTCAACGTTATTCGCAACCGGAATATTCGGACCAGGTGTACATTACCCATCACGCGGCTCCGCAACAATGCAGATCATTGCTGGTTCGTCACCTCTCCTCCAAGCCCTTTACTTAGTTCAGCAACCTCACGCCATCATAACCGCCGCAACAACAGCAGCGATTTACGCAGATGCCCTCATTGATGCATGATGAACAGCAGCGTCCGTTCTTCGCCAGATCATCAGCCCCTCTCCATCTTGTCTTCAAACCTCACCTCCACAACATACACACCCCTTCGATCCCATGGCGCTCTTGCGTGTTTATGTCGGTCTAGACTCTCCCATCGTCTACGGATGATCCGACTCCCGCACCTGCATGTTAAGCTGCTGGGGCCTCTGCCAACCCTACCGTAACGGTCCCCGCAGTAGCTGCAGCGGCATAGGACGCTGCCGTTGCTGGCGTTTCCGAACTACGCTGTCCGCACAATACAGCAAAAGTAGCGATCTGAGCTGCTTCGCTGACATCCCCTGCATGTATTGGGTCGCAGAAGCTCGATTTGTAACGACATCTTTTTCTCAATGCTTTCGTTTTCGTAAATGATTATAGCACCGTTCATACTCTTGAAGTATCAGCCCTGGGCAACAGTAACAGAAAGAGACGAGAATATCGGCCAGTACGAGTTCGAACAGGTAAGCAATAATGTGAAGAAAAGACGTCCCAACGAAACCAGTCACAGTTTTGTCGTGCGCTCGGTATGCATTATTTCACCGAAACCAAAGTCGGGAGAATTCAAAGAGGAGTGTATTTCCAACTTCTCCGGGAATAAGAGTGTATGAGAGTCATGCGATGATCATCATTACTGGTCGCAGGAAGACTCTGACACTCGCGAGTCGGAATCCTGGCATGAAATTGTCTAGACCATCTAAGTATAGCTTCACAGGAAGCTATGGCAGCTTACCGAGTACGTAGTGCTTTCATCGTGTTTAGTCCGCACACCGTCGATCCATCAAGATCAAGATGAGATAATTGGTTTTAACCCCAAAGAGTGGTGGTTTCTGTTCACGGTGATAGATTTTCTTCACTCAAGAAATCCACCTTCCATGGATATCACTGTCATGCGTGCGCGTGCGACTGCGACTGCGATATGTGTAGAGTAGAGTGTTCAGCCAATTTCCAGGTTTCCTACTTTGGCGGTGACTTTGAATGGGAAGGGAGATATTGACGTAGCGTCTGTGATAGGGGGGACCGCAGAACGACCTCTATCGGATGCGGTATATGTTAGAATAGTGTGTATGGCTTGGGTCAAAGCCGAAGCCAGGTTCGCATGGAAGGTTTCGCGATCTTCGTATAAAGAATTTTAGCGAGTGTTCTGAAGAAGAGCGTTGTTGATATAGTACCTCGGTCGTTTTTGGGTTGTCGAAGCTCAGCATTTATTACCCTGAAAATGATGTTAGAGTCTGTATATTAATTGATAAAAGTTGAGGAATTCGGCGGACCATTGTTCCCATGGAACTTCCTCCTCGCCGGTCGAGAACCACGTTTTTTTACTTTCTTCTCAGCCATGGTCACGACCATCTGCACTGAAAATAAGAGAGATATTGAAAAAGCCATCGACGGACACTGACCTGGCCCCCTTTACTTGGACCGCCTTCAATCCCTTTCCAGAAAGCATCGACCTTTTCGTATACAAGTTGTTCGATTTGAGGATCTGATACTCCAGGCTACCGATGCAAATCGATCAACTCCTTGAGATTATCATCGTCCCTATAGGTTGATCGAACTCACCATCGTCACATCAAGCACCTCGAACGTCTGCGGCTTGATTGTTCCTAAAAGGCGGTGGAAAAGGATAGAATGTAGGACGCCGCGAAGAGCATCTTTCAAGGTCAGGCGATCCACGACCTATTAGACTGACATAAGTCGATTTGACAGTTGGAATGAAGGTGTAAAAGTTTAATTGAGAACTCACTAGGTCCACAGTCATCTGAATAGGGTTATTCATTGCGTCCTCGCTTACCCCGAGCCTCGACACAATGTAGTTGAAGGAAGGAATGCTAGCCCTGGGTCTCCGTGTACATCAGCGCTCGGGACCACATATAAACCCTAACCCTACTCTTAGAATGACCAACGACTGTTCTCCACAACAGTCCTTGCTCCGATTCCGACCACAACCACTATCGCCACTATTGCCACTATCATATGGCCACAATGTCCCGCTCGAAGGTCTCTATTCTTCACTGTCGAATTAGAGAGTTCTCAACGACGTGCAGGAGGGAGCACACACTATGAGACTTTAGGGTTGCAAGAAGGAGCGTCGAGATCGCAAATCAAGGTAAGCATTCAGTTGGGATCGGAATGGCTAGACTATATTGATTTATGAAGTCCATATAGTCACATTTCTATAAGGTATAATGGCTGATGTTTCTAAAAGAACTCGGTGAACTCATAGGAATGCAGTTAAGCAAACTACACCACCCAGACGTCTCCAAAGACCCGTCGTCACGCGCGCTGTTCCAGAAGGCTAGCGAGGCGTATTCAGTATTGAGCAACGATCGTGACAGGTGCGCCTCCTCTGTGAATTCCGTTGTTGATTGAATTAATTATTGCCGTAGACGGGCCTATGACCGAAGCCTGCTTCATCGTGCCCCTCCCCGTCACAGTCATGTCTACCATCCACGTCCACCTGCTGCCAGAGCAGCCCGTGCAAGTCATGCCTGGGAGTCACCAGCTAGAGACTCTCAGAAACCACCACCTCCCGACTATGCCTATACGCCACGTCCGAAAAGACCCAGCACCTCTTCGACAGGTCAAGGGCAACATTATTCACGCCCGGCTCATATCGACATCTTGACTGGTACGCGAAAACGAAATGAAGATGCGGAACGGGAGTTGGATAAAATTCGGAATGAAATGCCATTACTTAGGCCACTGCAAGTTATCGGTGCGATTTTGTTTGGTATGGGCGTCATCTTTGGGCTAGGGCGATAGATACTTGGGTGAATAAAGCATACACCACTTTGGAGGAAATATCGCGCATCGAAAGTCGTCCTGGAAGCGTGAAGAAAGCAAAGGGACACATTAAGTATACCGGCCGCAACCTTATCCAGAACTTCAGATAGTACGTCCAGTCTGACTCTACTAAATTACGTCATTGACATTGTTTTTTGAAGACAGTCACGAATTGATACTTGAACATTACGCTTGAATCATTCGAAGGAATGCCTTTGTTCTGTGCCAACTGACACCCGTTAGACCGACCTATAATACGAGTGATAAATTCTCCTGAAGATTAATGATTTAGTATGACCTTTGGATGGCATTACTTTGGAACATTCGTCTTTGTACATTCTGGCGTGTGCTGAAATCGTATCGTTTGTCAAAACTCTTAGGCTCTACCACGGAAGGCGACGTTATCTGAAGGAAGCTCGTTCGAGGACTGGATCATCTTCAAATCCGCAAACACAATTCTAACTTTGATCAAGGTCCCGGGTCGTTGGGACCGGTGTGCAATCTAATGTCCATTCAAAGTTTCGTAATAACGGCATATCCCATGATACAGATATGCCAGTCCGCCACGTCACCCATACGGCTTTGCTGCCATGCTACTGCTCTAATTGCGGCACCTTCTACGATACATGGGTCACTTGGACATTTAATTCAACGAAAGAAGAGCCAACCGCGCTCTCACACTTTGATTGCGCAGCAGGCCTAATCCAATTCCCTTCAGGTCTTTCTTTATGCCTTGCAGATTCGCTTGCTCCTATGTTCGTAAACGACTTAGCAGGAAACTTGTCACAGATAAGCAAAAGCCCTAACTTTTCTCCCAATCGGTTCTCAATAACTTGCTCCCTGGTTTAGATTGATTTGGAAACTATATCGTCAGAAATAGAAATAAGGTTCGTACCCCACTTATACTCCCAGAAACGAGGTGATGCATGCCACGTAGAGTTCTGTCACGAAGGCACCCGGGCGCTTCGTTTTATCGATCTTCCACACACCGACACTGCGGAACCATCGATTGGCGTATATAAGATGCTCTTCCCACAATCTCCCTTTCCTTAGTGCCACAACCATCTACTGTTTTGGCCATTCGTGCTCAGCTCTTTGCATTTGCAAGCTTTTTCTTGAACTTTTGCTGACTACGATAGACAAGTCATGCCCCCACGAAACGCACCAATCCGCGGCGGCCCCCAACGGGGAGGAGCACCTGCTCCTCTCCGTGGTGGTCGAGGCGGTGGTGCTGGTCGTGGTGGCCGGTCTCCCGGCCTACCTAGTGCAGCAGGTGAGCACCGAATTTGTGTAGAACAGTCTAATTCCATTTAATTTATCTGGGATTTGGGTTAATTTTTTTTCTGTAATACGCTCTTAGTCCCTTTAGTCGCGTCTCATATCACGACTATTGGTGTCAGGCCAAATTATGGCACCGCCGGACGTGTCATGCAAGTCCATGTTAATTCCTTCGCCGTGAATTCTGTTCCGACAGGTTATGTTTTCCATTATGATGGTATGTTCTTATTCCATCGTTTCGGTTCTTTTACCCAGACAAAGTCTAATATTATGGGGTATTTTTAGTTGGTAAGTTGACCGACTGCACTTCTTGAGTTTCTTCGAAAAAGAATCCGACGGGTTTTGACATCATTTTAGTGGTTGATCCCGACAAACTTCCGGCGAGATTTAATATGAAACTTTTCAAAGTTCTTCAAGAACAAGACAGGGATGTCTTTGAGCCCAAGATAGTCTACGATGGTCGCAAGAATGCGTTCGCGCCCCGTGAGCTCCCGTTGGGGCCAAACGGCAAGTCGTAGGGTAGATGAGACGACATTCACATGAGTTGGTTGAGATTGACGCTGTTTTCCTATTTTCCTATGTCTTTTAGTTTTCCGTCAGTCTTCCTCAGGCTAATGGAGGTAGCAACCCGACTCGACCGCCACGGGTATATCATATCACGCTCACCAAAGTGGCTCAAATAAACTTAGCGTCCGTTTCTATTCTATTCTCATTCCTAGGGTTTTACAATGTCACTAATCTCGAACGAACAGCGTACTGGAAAACTACGTCAATGGTCTCCAATCACACGATGAATCGGTTTTGACGGCGATTATGGTGAGTTAGCGATGTTCATATTACACTGCGCACTGCGCTATTTGCTAATCTTCGAACTTTGATAGGCCCTCAACGTTGTCATTCGTATGGAGCCGAACCAGCATAATACCTTCAATAAGCGTTCCTTCTTCATTCCAGACGGCAGGCGCAACATCGGCGGCGGTATGGAGTTAT
>JAJIRX010000186.1:0-19109 GCA_023853785.1 Psilocybe azurescens | reverse complement strand
TTATCTACACCCTAATTTCCAGAGATCGACAATATCCATTCCATCTCTCCAGTCCCCCATTCTATACCATCTTATATGCATCTATACTTAACCTCGTTTGAGCCATCGAACAGTAGCTACTGTAATCAGGATGGAGAGGTGCTCTACAAATCTGTCTGTGCTTCCAGAGCGAACAAAAGGACGGCAGTCGTATGGCGCGCTCTTCCAGTCCCAGATACACGCCATCCGACATTCTCTGGAAGGAGAGACACTTCTTGGGCAAAAGGGTTTCCCATCATTCACATAACGACATGGAGGAGGATAACCCTGATCTGGAGCGACGCTCGTTCGAATCTCATGACCATGATTTCCACTGGGACAACCCCGTTCCTTCGTTTTGCCACTTGCAAAAAGCCGCTGCAGAGACGGAGCTACAAATAAGCTTTAAAAAGTCGCCGAGATCGAATTCCATGCCATTTCTTCTACCGTTATTCGACACGGGGGCAGTGAGCTGAAGACGAGCGAGTTCTTCAAGAAGGAAGGGTGGGCATGGTATGGAGGGTTCGTCTGTTTTTGTTTACTCTAATCTACCGTATTAAATATTCAAGCCTGTATTTGTACAGAAATCGCATATTCACTGGACCGGACAAGAAACAATATATATGGAAGATGGGCTCATCGATATCAGAGGTATGTTCTCTCATAACGAGGCTGGACCATAGATTATTGACATGTGTTCTATAAATAGCTCTTCCTCCAAAACACTGATTTCAGTGAGAAAAACGGAAAAGCCCACGTCCCATTCCTTATTGCTCGATACTACAGTCCGCGCCACAGCGTTCATCATGAGAAGATCCCAGCTTCTCTAGAAATATTCAAAGCGGGCGAACACATGACGGAGTTGATTCTCATCACATTTATCTACATCGAAGAGATGAGACGCCAACGACAAAAACTATCACCCTCTGCATCGCCGACAAAGGAGTCATTTACGCGTCAAATATCAGGATTTTAGCTTACGAGCTCACTACTTTTAATTTTCTTACTGATCGGCCAACACAATTCCCGCACCTAATCTATGCTAATCCATGTATTCAAAAGCATTCAAATTACCTAACAAGCGAATTCAAAACCAGTAAGAATAAGAAAATTTCTTGAATAAATGATGAGTTAAATAAAACCAATCTATCATCGACAGTATGATAGGAGCAGTTACAAAGGCCGATATTGGCACACCAATGTCCGTCGACCGGGTACAGCGAGAAAATGTACAGTCGACTGATATCGACTCTTTTATAATCCCATCCGTTGGGTATCTGCGCGAAGAAAATCGTAAACAAAGAGTTCAATTGCACAAGGGACGATTGCGATGAATACTCACCCTGTAGCCAGCAGGACGAGGCTTTGTCTGCAACTTTTGGAGATACTCCGCGAAAAAGCACGCGATGTTAAACGCGAGCTCACCGCGTTTAAAGTACCCGCTTTTCGAACTCCAAACGTTAAGCCTATGTTGAGGGAATGTTAGACCAGGGAACTAGTGTACCAGAAATAGGTGTTAGCAAGCAACGACGTGTCAACTCATAAAGCCACATACCGTCACACTGAAGTCAATCGTTCGCCTACCCGAACTTTCAAACATTCTCTCTCCAACCTCCTCTTGGATGGTCACGGTTTGGTCTCGAAGGTCCACCAGCCGGGCTCCAGGCAGGTTTCCGACAGCAAACACAATCTCCGAACTGTCTAAATTATGACTGGATATCGAATGTTCGTATCGACAGAAAATGGCCGGAAACGTGAACTGGCTGAAATAGTCTGGTGGGGATGCTATCCCAGCAATCCGGAAAGAACGCTCCAGCCGTTTAATATCAATTGACCATCGGGGCCCTCGAAAGCAGCAACCACATGGGAGGGTTTCAGGGTCGAGCTGGCATAAGCTCGAGTATAGAGGTTAGCTGGGACTTCCTCTTGAGGATATTCACTGTTAAGATCGGTGTCGGTTTCGACGGTGGAGGGCGTGTTTGCTGTGGGTGTTGCTGTTGTCAAACATGGAGAGCCAGAGTCCAGGGCCGGTGGCATATATGCATTGGTAAATTGGCTCGGGGTGTGGCTTGTCTGAAATGCAGGGGAGTCGTAATGTAAGTACGATGTGGATGGGATAGGGGAAGAATCATCGGAACTTGAAGACCAGTCCTGACGAGGTGGTGACCGGTCCACCCTGTTGAGTACCTGCGCAATCCAGTAAGACAGGGACCGCGATTATATATAGAGCCGGACTCACTAGTGCGCCACAATGAATATGCTCGTCTGCTCGAACCTGTTCAAGCCGGCTTTCTTGCACTATAGAGTTAAAGATTTGACGGGTCATTTCAGGGTTACGAGCCCAGTGCTCCGAAAGTTCTTTGTAAATGGGGTCGATTGAGTAGTCATTCTACCATGAAGCAAAGCCTGAGTATTACAGTCTGGACGGATGTGGATAGTGCAGGACTGACCTCTTCGAAGCTGAACACATCTGCATCGAAGTTTTGGCTGATAGAGGATGAGGCAGTCGAGGAAGTATATTCTCCTTGAACGCTGGAGAAGCCCTGCAGGGTCGTGCCACACGGGTCAATGCTAAAGGAACCAATGAAAAGGTCTATAGGACGAACCGGGTGCTGTCCCGGGCTACCTCTACGTTCTCCAGGCTCTCCAGAGGAGCTCTGGGAGCTGACATTGGTCACGTAGAAGTAGGACATCGTAATTCGAGAACTGGGATTGTTAAAGAGGGCAGTAAATACCCAGAACGCGTCCTACTTCATGTGCACACCAGAATAGGCCAACGGAGCAAACACAAACAATCTAATAGTCCCGCAGATATAAATTGAGAATACTACCAAATGAGGTGCACTGAGAAAAATGAAAGCGTGGTAAGCCTCCGGCGAGAGGCGGTACACATTCCACCATTACGGGAGGGACCACCGATACTGTGTTTGGGGGTAGGGCGTAGGGCGAATCAGTCAGAGCGACTCAACCGCTGGCGGTGCTCATGGGCCATGTCTATGTGATTTGGCGGCCAGTGCAACGATCCGAGGTATAAGTTTCCGTCGAATCATCGTGTTTTCGCTTTCGTGGAAGGGATATACGCGGATTCAACGAGGGCAACGTAGATGGTAGGAGGAAACAAGGTCGTCTTCAGGCAGACGCGCGCGATGTTCAGAAGGGTGGGAAATCAAAGTAGGATATTCAGTTCCCGCTTACGGACAAGAAAGTTCGGTTATTACGTAATTGTGTGAAATTTGCCAGGTATTTCCTCGCAAAAATGACAGAAAAGATAGGAAACTTGGAATTGTGATTACAGGTTATTGTTAGAAGCGCGTCTGAGTAGTGATGGGCCCTCTCGCAGCAGGTCTTGAGGCTCTGACAATGAGCACCCGTACAAATCTAGAAATATCATGTCACGCAATTCGAAAGGCTCCCCACATAGAAGTCCGCTGGTGTTCCCAGCCTTGCAGTAGTAAGCTGTGCAGATGGGGATCCATTTCCTTTGGCCCATGGGCCGTGGACAGCTCTTAACCCATTTCAGGCCTCAATGAAAAATCATCCACATTTTCGTTGTTATCGAAGTGCTAAAGAGAACAAATCAGTGAGGTAACTTCCTATGCAGATTCTAGATATATAACCCTTGGCCCGTGGGCCATACTTAGTGAGATCTTGAGTCCCACTTCAGGCCTTAGAATAAAAGATCATTCATCTTTCCGTTGCTATCGAAGTGCGAAGAGAGGAACAGAACGAGTAGGAATGAGTCAGAGTGAGATTAAAGTTTACCAAGGAAGATCTGCAAACAAAGGAAAGGCCACATAGAAGTGAACATAGCGAACAAGATTGGCTTATTCCGGTGAGATGATAGACCGCAAGGTGATGGAGAGTGCCACAAGCACCGAAACCACGCTGATCAGTGGGCTTAGTCAATAACTCCAATAAATTTTGTAATGCAGTTACACCATATAATATTCAAGGCAAATGCGACTGCATGCCCGCCAATTATAATCATATTGAGGGTGTCCACATAGGATGCCTGCATAGATAAAATGGAAGGCATATGGTAAATGATACGAAAACGGCGAGGTAGTCATTCTGCTCTATTCTTGGGAGAATAAAATATACACGAACACTATATACAGATGCTAATTTTTATAGTAGCTACATTGTAGGTCTTACTGTCTATCGTATGATACGCCACACTGGATAATAAACAAGGTTTTTAAAAAAATGTATACGAAAGCATTGATTTAATTATACTCCCAGTCGTCTGGGTAGTAAGATGGAATTGGTATCTTGCGATGAAGTTCTAAGGAAGGCGTTCGACGCAAATAAGCGTCAAGGACCTTCAAAGCATCATCGGCCGTCGGGCGATCTTGGGGAATGAGCGCACCGAGTTCCCACCATAGCTGATCAATTTCATCCGCTCCAACCTGCCAATTGTAAGTCATCGCTGCGTACACTGGAGAGATTTGGAAAGGAACCGCACCTTGAGGTTGGCATGCAAATCTGCACCCAACTGCCACATGTCCAGCCGGAAAGGACAGTACGGCTGCATAGTTTGTAGCTCTGGAGCAATAGGACGACGATACACGTCGAGTGGAACAGGAAATGTTGGACATAGTCTTTCAGACTCCAAAGAATCCTCCGAAAACTCGACAGCAGTTTCAAAATCGATTACATACACTCGAGGTCGAGTCGTAGACGTTCTCTCGATCATCGATTGGGGCATCCATTCGACCATGAAATTGCTCAGAAACAGGTCCTATTGATTGGTTATGGAAAGGCTATCCTCCTCAAAGATGTAGGTACTCACTTGGTGGCCTATGAAATTTCGATGAAGGTATGCCGCCGCCTAATTGGCTGAGTATAAGCTCCCTGTCAATCGCGGGTGAACAAAGCTCACCTCAAAAATCTGGAGAACCATGTATAGCATATCCTCAACCGAGTTGTGTCGGTCAGGATTAACGACATCGAAAACACAGAAGATAAGCTTCGGGACAGCCAGAATGACGATATCCTCAAAGGCAATCTCGTATAGGATAGGTAATATATGATTGTTACTCAATAGGATATCCGGGGAGACGACAAGCGCTTCAATACTCGTAGGTGTGTGTGACCTTCGCCAGAGCATGTGATGACACGCAGAACAACGTCGCGTACACCGTTCATGCGTGCAGCGTGGCGCAGGCCGACCATAACGGTATTGAATCTCTTCCACCTTACCAGAGAGATATTTACATGCTTGTGTGGGGTCAGGAAGAGGAAGTTATCGCACTGTGGGAAGTCATTATCGTCCTCCCAAAGTTGAGTCCCGATGCCTGTTTTCCACAGGCGGAAACCATGCTGCTCAAGAAGCGATCGCAGCTCATCCCAGACAGTCACGTAAGGCGCCCCGTGAAGTGCCCTCCATTTATCAAGACTGGTGGGAAGCTGATATTACGGAACGGACAATGGGTTATAATTATCAATGACTTGTCAAATGCGGGAACTCGCCTTTTCGCGAAGTGGGCCTTTTATTTTCTTGATTGATTTAGTAGAAGGAAGTAACAGAATGCCGGCTGTCGCAGCAAGAGTTAAAAGGCAGACGTATAGACAGGGTGCGGGCGAGCCGTGGTTAATCATTGTTGAGTGTGATGGCAAGAGTTGGATGTTCGGATTATAACCTTTTACTGCCACGTATATATAAACCAGGCGGACAACTGTCCCACAGTTTTGATGAACTAAGAAATCCGGAGCAGTCCGGAATTTGCGTTTCTCTCAAGTGTATTTCCGTTCGGCTACTTCTTGCTCGTGCCATCCATCGTACTTAAGATTGATGGTTTACGCAGCCACTATATATATTTGGATTTCATACTGGGGCTCTTACACAACCCATTTAACTTCGATGATTGACAAAAAACGTGTGCATAGTTAAGGACGACATTGCTAGCATACTACTTACTCGGCATAAGATTTCACCTCAGGTGCCATTCAACCGATCTGATTGGGACTAGATACAGAGATGGGATAGCTACAGATGTGAAGCTTGGTATCAGATTTGAGTATAAAGAAACAATTTTACAAGCTTACGTTCTTGGTACTTTCTCAAAGTAGTACTCCTGAGTTCCGAATGCTTTTTCTTCGCTATTCCCAAATTCAAGGATGAAGAAAGGCTGCCACAAAAGAGGTAAATAGCAAAATTCAAATTCAGATCCGGAAAATCACACACCCCATTCTCCTTCGTCTCGGTAAATGCTACAAATTTGCCGACATAGCTCTACCACCGTGGGTGAAGGAAAGGTGGTCCTAAAGAGCGTAAGCATTCATTCGATAAATGATAATATGTATATAAAAGCTAACTTACACCAAAGATTGCATTGAGATGAGAATTTAGTCCCTAATCAACAGTAGGAAGCAGGATGTGAAGAATATCAGATAACCTTTTAGAAGTAACGCTTAGGAGGCATACCTTGTTGGTGTTTGGGTGAATTTTTCCATGCGGTTTTTGTAAAAAGGATGCGACATGGATCGTTGATATGATTTCAGATTGAAGACGAAGGGGCCAAGTTGCGATACTAACACTGTGTTGCAGAGACTATTTATGTGATTTGGATGCTTAATCGATGGAGAAGGCTGCTCCGCTTGTCATCCTAATTCAGGCAGTGTTACTATCAGGGTGAGTCTTGTGTACACTTTAACGGCTGAACTGGTTTAGGGATTACCATGTGCGTCAGCAGGGAATAAATCAAGATTTTGAAGGAGTATTCTATCACAATTGTCACGGTGAGCTTCAGGCGAGTATTCCACGGACCGCGTTCAAATCTGGATGTGCTATACACTGATCTCTGAATAATCTTCGATCGCAGTGGTACACAGCCGCTGGGAGAGATATGGTGCATTTACCAAAGATATTTCTGAACAAGTTCTGTCCGAATGAGATATATCGAAAATGCATCAAATAAAACACCGATGAAGCCATGTAGTAGATCCATTCTCTCATCGATTAAAGACGCTGCGCCCTGGAATCTGAGTCATTTTGGCTCACAAATGAATTCCAGAGGAATAATGTGGGAAGACGAGTGAGTCAGAGACAAGCCGTACTAATACTTACCTTCGATATGACGGAGAATTTGTCAGAAACTGCTTGTCTGTCACATTAAAGAAAGGACCTCAAGTAGTAAACACCGTTTCCATTTATCTATGGCATTAACGCAACGAAAAGGCCTCGCAGCATATATCAGAATACTGATATATTGCACTCAAGGGATTCACGGCACAGCAGTTTCTCCGGGCCTCTCCACGGATGTTATTAACATGTCGACTTTATTGATGGTGAGAAATCTTCGACGAGTCACCTTGTGTGAAAGGCCTGTGAGCCTTGCTACCGGTCTTTTTCTCTGTATAGGCTTCCGAGACTCTGCAGATGATCCCACAAGGGCTGCTCTGATTGCTTTCGATGCCACTTCCAGTGGAAAGTTTTTCATTGCTCTAATCAAATTAGGGAGTTTCAAACCAGCCAGACGGCCCAAATCAGAAGATAGAATCCAAAGCACCGCCCGGCTCTCTTCCTTACCCTCATAAGATTCACCTTCCATTTGACTTGTTCGAGACCCAAACCGACTGACATTATTGGAAAAAGGTATGGTATCACGTTTCACTCACAAAGAGATTGACTATGTTCCGACTCGGCCGCCATATTCTGCTGATTACACTAATATCCCAGACATCTGAAAAACCCGCACACGCACTTTATGCTCTGTGAGATGAATCTTTCGACACCGTAGATGTGGTTCGTGCATCAAGAGTACGCGATATGAAAACCCTTGGGGTTCATCTCTACATTATCTAAATAAAAATAATTGAATATGACCATGCTCTGCTCTACTTGAGTGTATATCTAACGTTGACATCAATTAAGCGCCCATCTGTAAGAACGTTATAAAGTGACCTAATATCCAATTTATAGTTGATATTTGCTAATTTTATCTCATTTAATAGATCTCACGTAGAAGCACTCATCTTTACTCGTCATGGGAATCTTCTGCGCAAATGTCCACAAGATACATGAGAGGGCATTACTCCCCATGTCGTCATTCGATTCCACATCAATTCGCGACCCATCATTTCTAAAACTAAGGTTTTTCCTTGGCGTTATAATTTGTGAGACTCGCTCTGTACTAGAGTGAATTGCCGCCGCTGGTGACTCACGCCTTGCTTCCCAAAAACAATATTACAAGGTGCGGGAATATCTTATCTTTGGGTCACATCCATGTAAAGATGTTAAAATGTTGCAATGACAGAGAATTATAGTATTTTGACCCTCTCTAACACCCCTTGCAAGCAAGGAAATACATACTTCCACGCTTATTGCTTCTACTACGTATACTTGGGTACCGTGCAACAATATCGGGTCGATCAAGGCATTAAGGATCTCGAACAACAGGAACGAAGGATTCCGACTTAATCTACGATTCTTGTCCGAAAGGACTTCTCTCTCCTTGTGTTGTTAACTTCCCACGGAGATTTCCACAATAATCTATATACGTTGAAGAAGAGACATACAAGTATTAATCGATGACCAGTGACCTTGAATGTTGGGGAGTCTGACTTAGGTAGAAGAGTATCATCCCAGTATTATCACATATCTGAAGCTCTGCAGATACGTATTTGGACCACATCCCTGATCCAGCAACCCGTACAGAATCCAACCAAAAGTATTCTTCTGAAGCTCTTCTACCTTTATGTTCTCTGAATCCGCAGGACAGCTTGGAGTTAAAATCTTCCATTTCTTTTCAATCATTTTTCTGATGATATTGGAACCGACGGAGGCATTCTTGATATCGTCATCAGAGAAACGTTTCCTGAAACACATTCTTCTGTTGTTAGTACGGCTCCAGATCTAAACACGCCACATGCTTGTCCGGTTTAGGAAATGTTGACGCTCCCACTAGAAGAGCAAAGAAAATAATTTTCTTGATTACCACCGGCGCTCGAATAGACTGAGATGAAAGGTCACGACATCAAATATTGGTGACTGAAATGAAGATCTATGGATATAAAAGCGTGTTAGCCGCACGGCAAATACTATCGACTTGATCAGTGAGCATCTGGACATGCTTTCCACGTTATTACCCTTGGATTAGGATCTCGAACACGGCCTCGGTACGCGTTTAGCGTAATCTCTATGTGAAATCATCCTTTCACACAAACTATGACTTTGAAGTCTTCAGACCATTGAGTAATTGTGAACATCGATATGACTTGATTCATCCCAATAGATTTAAATTCCTGAGCGAAGTACCTGGGTGTCTTAGTGGTCTCAGGGGCCATGTGTCTTCTCAAGGATGTATCCGGCTTTTCAAAGCCTCCGCTATGCATAAAAACGTCTTCAGAAGTGCTTCTGTTTGAACTCTGAGATTTACGATCACGCTGTCAGGCTAAAGATGCACTTCTTTTGACTCTCACTCAATTATATCCAATATGTTGATTACTTTATCCTCGGACCTCCGCAGTGATTCAAGATGGGAAAAGATGGTGAGCACAACGCAAAGGGTTTGTGGCTCAAGTAAGGACTCGGAGGTGAACGGGAGTCCGACTGTTACTATCTCTGTCAGACGGATAATCAGTGTGACTGTGTACCTTAAAATGGAAGAGGAAGAATCCGGACCGTTATACTGGATTTCTCATACCACTTGTGGGCGTTAAACCAAGTACCGCATGTCGCAGAAGTTGTCTGTCTAACAGAAAACAAGCGAAGCTCCCGAGAGAGCTGCGTGACAAATAATCGGGTACCATCAGCAAATAGCCATACGCAATTCTTATATTAAACCGGTCTCATAATACACGATTTTTCTACAGCAATAAAGATTTTCTAGTTACGATTTTGTGAGCATCCAAAACTTCTCAACTCCATTAGAGCTCTTACTCAGATGGGGAAAGCTATAGTCACCATTGTTTGTACTGGGCATGCTTGGGAAAATATGGCCGCGTTGGGAGTGTTCTGCAATCAACAAATTAGATGCCCTATCTGTGCTGCTGCAGTCGCAGTCCTGTTATGCCATGCTGTGTTAGCCCAAAGTAAACGAGCCAGACGACCATGTACACAAACTACAATATATCTTAATGGATCGAGGCCTATCGAGTCATCTGGTTTCTGTGGTGCGCCCTTAGCTGCATTAAACAACGTAAAGAAATGGGCCCCGGCCAGAATGGTGGGTGTATATGCCAGCCAAGTCTGGCCAGATCCGCCAGTGCCCTGAGAAATCCAGAGAACGCTGTGGAACAATTGCCTTGTCTTAAAGATGTAGCCCGCATAAAAGATAGAGTAGATGATGTTCGAATTAATGACGTATTTCACTAAATACTACTACTCAAAAGTCTAAGAACATGAAGTGATGGTACATATGAGAGGTCGTCAATGAGAGGTTGTTATACAATGCAGGTCATTAAACATGAGGGGTCGTTATCAAGGATCGTAAAATAGTGCATGTAGATAGAAACAAGCGTTTAGGAATACAATCCCCGCTGGTAATCGAACAAAAGAAAAGCTGCATAAGGTGAAGACAGACTCGAATGACATGGTAAGCTGGCAGCGTTCTCGGCGTGAGTCAGAGAAAACTCGAATGATGCTTCGTCGTGGACTCTCGGTGTCATCCAGCAAACCAGTGATAAAAGTTCTATCCTCAACGAGAATATCCGGTGAGGATAGAGCTTTCATCGCTGCTATCTGGGAACCCTAGGACTGCAACCCATGCCTGCGGCGCCCGGGCTTGAAGCTCGTTACGACCAGGTTGGTCATGTACAGGGAGATACATCGCAAAGATGTGCAAGTTGTCGATTTTTTGCTTCTGGGATCCCACGGCGGAAGTAGGTCCTAAAATAATAATCATCAACCACCGCACTTCTCCATTGTGTATGGTGAAAGTAATGACCTACATGGATGGGCACCAAGGCTTTTCGCAACTTGCTCACATAGACGCTAATCAACGAGGCCAAGTCGAGAAGCAGCTCCCCATGACTGTATAGCCTTTCAATCTTATTGTTGCACCTATATCGTACTGTTTGGGATGTGTGACTGAGGATGAGGGAGCATTATGGCCTCTGTCGATCTTGACGAAAAGAAGAGAGGGCTACTGGTTTAATAAGAAGCAGAATAGTTGAGGGCATAGCGAAGGGCCATGCAGTTGAGGCGGTGGCCCACTAGCGATCGATAATCTACTAAAGGAAGTGGTGTTATACACCTCCCAACAGAGATACTTTGAAGGCCATAGGGATATACTAGAATGGACAATCTCTGCCACTTAGTGTCATCAGGAATCAAAAGCGTAGAAGATGATAGACGTATCATTATGTGAATTGGACCTACAAAGCGGTAAATAGTTGGCGATATTTTGACCAGTAACACCGAAGGGCCATACACTAAGAGTAAACCGCACAAACATGCGCTAGGCGCTAAAGCAAAAGGACTTTAAATGTGGATGATAAGTCGATTATGAGCCACTTGTGTCTGTGACCAGAAACAGAGTGCCTACAGGGAAGGAGAGGCCTAACGAAAAGGGAACAAGGGCAAGAGCTGGAAGGAGAAAAGAGGCAGACGACACATCCAAACTTAATCATTTATTACGTAATCGGCAGTAATTAGTATTAATGCCGAGTACCAAATAAAGATTTTATATTTCCGTGTATAGTGAAGAAGGTTCGGACTGTGGTCCAAGCAGGAACCTCTAAATAAAAAATAAGTATGAAGAGTTAGATTTATGAACAAGTTTCAGAGTTTTAGAACAACCATGATGCATTAAAACTAGCTATAAGTATATTTCGGCTTGATTTCGGCAAATTCGGCATTGAGGCTCAAACATCGGAGTTTTTACTGAACAAACATAATCTCCACGACCGGACTAATTCGTTCCTTCCCTCTCAACTGCTGCATCATCATGGCCACTGACTGTCTTCATTCCATCGCTACCCGGCCCCCAACCTTCTATAGTAAATTGACTAATACACAGTGGGCCCTCAATTTATTGATCCTTCTATTGGCCTGCTCCGGCCTGGCAGCACCATGGTCGTAACAATAATCCCCCTCAGCCTGTCACTGTTGGCTAGCCACGTCGGGCCCTTCACAGCACCCGTCCAACCCCTAGACATCTCATTGGACAATCCCGAAAGGCGGTCACGTTACTTGGGCTCACTATAATTACATTCGCGTTATGTGCGTCTTTCGCCTTACACCGTCTTATCTCTTCCTCACATCCCCCTACTATAACAACTTTTGACTTTATCATGCAGAACTATCATCACGACCTATACAGCTCTCAGTACGCCCCCTTGGGGCAGCCCAGCAGCAGTAGCTCGAGCAGGGGTAGACGAACAGGTTTGTCCTCTTGTAGTCCTACACACCGCACCGCGTTCATGAACAAAAATGTTTGCTATCTTCTAGCTGGGTAATGAATATCACTACTACAGCCATTCAACTGCCCCATATCGCCAGAAAACCCTCGATATACCTATCCGAGCTCGATGTTCGATACCGAGAATCTTCAGGGGCACCACAATCCCCTCCCCCCTCGATGCCACATATGGCAATAGCAATTACCAGGTCTGTCTTGCGCACTTGGGCTCACAAACATTAACTTACACCGGCATCCTGTCTCTATGTAGAATGGTCATGTGGGCGTAAGTACTGATCAAGACTCAGTATATTACACACTACCCACCGCCAATTCATGGTACCACTATGACCTGCCGACAAGCAGCATCAGCCAGATGCCTAGCTATCCCCACCCCGTCTCTACATACTCTCATGACACCAACAATCTCGGGAGGTTTCATTCCCTGCATCCTCGACGGGGTCATATCCCTCTTCATTACCCCCTTTGCCTGGTAGCATGGGCACTCCCCTACCACCACCACAATACCCAGTCTACTGCCAACCCACCCCACCATTAGTCTTGACGGTCGCATTCCTCATAGTCGTTCTTCGCAAACATCTTCAATTCCCGACGATCATAGTTTGGTCCATCCCCACCGGCACCTATATACCGTCGGCATTATGACCCGGCGTCAATCGGGAAGCCGACAAAGGTGTGGGTGTCCCGGACGGGAGCAATGTTGTCGCCAACGAACACAAGATGGCTGCTGAAGAAATTTAGAATGGGTGTTCCGAAAGCACCTGAGCATTACTTCGAACATTTCATGTTCTCACCTTTGGACGCATCGTTGGACTTGGTAGTCCCAATGTCAATGGCAAATCACTATGTACGGGACACAATTCTGTACAGCGTGCGGGGTACACCTGGTCCTCGCATAGTGGACATATGCCACCAGGTAGTGAGGATAGACGGTGAGGATGAATCGGACTGCTTTGAGGGCTATGGGGGTAAGCAGATATCATTCCAGATGACTGTATGTGCCTTCTGTCAATGTTCCCCGATATATCATTTGGCTAATGCAATGCAGCTCCCTGGATTTATATTTGATAGCAATTACGTGAAAGTGAACAGCGAGGGGAAGTGGCACACGCGAGGGCAGGTATTGTATGAAGTCGCATCGCTCATCCAACTGCACATTGAGAAATTGCAGAAGAGAGCCGGGTCCCTCGATGAGTACTACACGGTACGTTCATTATCATTATAGCATGAACATGGACTACGTGACTGACTTGCCACCTGCACTGGTTTACTCTATGCAGCCACCTGCGGGTCCAGATGCGATATGGGATTTCCGGAGAATCGACATCCGGCGCCTGCACATCTTCGCGCTGTACAGGTTATGCAGGGCGAAGTCTCCTTGGGTGGCCGTCATCGGGATGTCGTCATCGAGGTAATGAGGCGTTTGCTCGTTTTGTCCGGCGTGACGACGCGTGCTCGTCCTCGGTACCAGCAGTGAAAACTCTGCTCTGCCTGCCGCTGAGCACTGAGCACGGGGGCTGGGGGCTGCTCAGGCTTGGGACAGACGGACAGCGTTTTCACTGCTGGTCGCGAAGACCAGAATTTGTCCAGTTTTTTGACTCCTCATACTCACCTTGCTTGTTTTTCTTTTCTTTTTAGGGCTCTCGGCGCGGATTACACCTATATCATCACCATCACCATCACCAGCGGATTCATCATCGTACTTTGCACCCTGCTTCGATTTTTTGCTTTCGGTTTGGACTTATTTTGTAGATACCAAGTAGATAGTAGATAGCCTGCTCTTTGGATATTCACCTTTCTTGATACCCTCATTTTTTATTTTTTATTTAACGACCTTGTTTATTACTTGTGCCTAGCTACTTTAGACAACCACCACAGTTACTTAGAGTTATCTGATTTAATTCATGATCAATGACACCATCACAGAAATTAGCTGCGAACCGCAATGTCCACTGTTCGGGAGTTGTTCAGTCATTGTTATTATAAATTAACACCATCTTTTTTACTATAAGTGGACATACAAATTTCGGACAATGGACGCCCTTGGCGTTGGCTTCTTGCTTTTGCCTCAAATCTCACCTTGTTCTCGATGCTAAAGAACTAATCAGACTCCATCTTTTACCGTGGTGCCCGGTGTTTCCGGGAACAATGCCTCCGTGTTGTTATAACCAAGTTAACAGTCATTAGTCCATTGTCCGAGTAAATACTTCTGGTGCCATTGCCATTGTACAGCTTGCTATGGCCCGTCGACGATCGTTGTGGCGCCACACACGCCACACAAATCCTACACAATGAGCAAGATATACTTCCGTCTATTGGCATTATTGGGACATATGGCCACACCCCTAATCAAATGCACTGTACCTATTAGCGGACGCGCCACACGCGCCACATCCTATTGAAGGCCCCGTAACTGGGCTGTTGTTACACGCAGGCTTGGAGGTGAGAGTGGCACTACCACTTTGTCTGTGCGTTACCATCCCGGATATGTTTGTTTTCTGCGGAGCATGAGAGCTCGTTTTATGCTGTTGACACTGTAGTCCAGTGCTTCGAAAGCTCACGACCGACAAGCACCAAAATCTATACTAAAATAAATCGGCTGTGAAAGAAACGATATTTTCTGCTTCCTGTCAAATCGCCTTTCAAAAGCTTTATATATCGTGGTCGCTTCGTCCTGATATGACGAAGTCGAGAGGAAAATTGGCTTTGTCCCATGAGCCCAAGCGTGAGCGAAGACGGTTTGAGCAGCTGGAGTGCGACTACTTGTCCGCGGTGATGATGTGATACGACCATGCGGCGAACTTGCGACTCTCGGAGCTTGTGGGCTCTTACTCGTGCTGCAGTCTTGATTTTGTATGTATTAGGGTGACTATTACTGGTTATCCTCTCATTTAATACATGGTAGGTGCTCACCGAGACCAACAGTTTCAATTATCTAGAAACTGTGCTCTCCTCCTTAGATTTCAGCCACCCAAAATCCATTTCTCGGTATGAGAGACATACTCCTCCTGACTTCTTGAAGTCTCCTGGTCAATGGCTTTACCCAAGCCATAATGACTGGCTATGTCTTTGAGATGTCTCTCCAGAATTTGGCGAACAGTGGGTTTGAACCCGAATTGGAACAAGAATCAATGTAAGGAGAGCAGGAAAACGCCCGCTACCACATCGCTATCCCTGTATCTGTTCTAGTTACGGGTAATTCCGAAGTCGAAGTCGGGCGCTTGCTGAGTAGCATCAGAAGACCGCAGATGATCAAGTCATATGAAGCAATCGACAGTGGCGTCCCATATTGTGCGCGTCCGTGGGGTAGGCTGTTTTGATACTGTGTTCTTTTGCGGTGACTCGTGAGCCTCCCAAGTCAATTATAAGTATGTCCTTGATTATCACGTGGTGCAGTCGCGGCCGTCGAGACGCCACAGGGATTTCGGTCAGTATGACGGAACTCTTCATTGTCAGTACATATCTGATTCGATATGATTTATTTAAAAATCACGGCCAGAACTATTGCTATCAGTGCAACATGATTACTCACACAAAAGGTGACAATTATGGTATAGATATACGGCAGGACGACATCGTCCTACTGGCATACAAATAATCACGTAAAATTGGAAGGCTTGGAGTAGTGTTAACAGTAGGTCCCCGGGGAGAAATATCACTTATCACTTGTCATCGATCGCCAGGACTGGGACCCAGTTGAAGTAGTAGTTAATTCCAATCACACGGACGCGGTAGTAGTCGATAGATCGGATATCCCACCGCCGGGTGTTTCTGTTAAGCTCTTGGCGTGCGTAGTCCTATAATATTGCGTCATGGCGTGCAAGGTAGGTAGGCTAGTCAGTGGGAAGGTCATCGTCGGACATTACAGGCACAGTAGCACGAGTTGATTCCATTCGATTGGGACAAAAAGGAGAAGACGTACATTGCTGCTGGTCGTGCCCGGAAGGAGCACCTCGCGGACCCGCTTCCCGATCTCGCGCGCGACCTCCTGACGGGTGTAGAACCCCTGGTTCGGGAGGCACGGGAGGTTGTTGTTGCGTCCTACGCGCTGTATGCCTGGTCACTGCAGCACAGAGTAAGTTCAGGGCGTCAACCACGAGGCGCCGGGGTGCGGGGATAGAAGAACAAGAAGAATGCGAAGCGCAATGCTCACATCGATTTCCACACGGGTGCGCTTCCACCCCATGCCCTCGAACACGGGGTCCGACGCGTTGTCGATCTGCACGGCCCCGAGCTCGTGGAGGTACACGCCCGGCCGGCCGCGCACGCTGAAGGCGATGCTGGGGACGGACAGCGGCCCTGTGTGTTGCGGCAGCCGGGGCACGATGGCGACGACGTCGGCCGCCTCCCGGATGGCGCGCAGGGCGGCCTCGTATTCGCCGTTCATGATGGTGTGGGCGGTGGGGATGGGGTCGTGTGCCTGGGAGAGGAGGTGCCGTTTCCCGGGCTCCAGAAGGCAGACTTGGGACATGTCGGATCCGCTGACGTCGACCTGTACCAGTGCGCGAGCGTGAGCGGAATCGCGGCGGCTGAGGATGGAGATGTGGAATGTACCTTGGTCGGGGCATCCCTGCGATTGCGTTGTTGCGGGGTATTCGTCGTGTTGATAAGATTCTGCGGGGAGACGACGTTTACGTTGATAAGATTCTGTGGGGAGACGAAGTTTACGTCGGAAGAGCTGGACCACTGTTCATACGAGTCATCGATGTCGAAGTACATGGCCGCAAGTGTCAAGCGTGAAGATGTTGGGAGATTTGAAGCTTTAGATCGGTAGTAATTAATAAAGAAGCCACTGTTGGTGTGGAAAATATATAGCTTTGCGAGAACAATGCGACCTGATTCGGGTGAAGCTACCCAAAACACCAAGTGCTTACGGTTCCTAAAATGTTCATTGCACGTATACAAGGTTAGGATATCAAGGAAACTAGGTTGACATTGTGTTGTTTCCTCTCATTAAGAAAGAACATGGCGTCGATGGGATTCCTTCAAGCGGCCCCCATTGACGAGAACAAGAAAATGCGGTGCACGAAACGGGGTTCATGGAATAGAAGGGAAGACCGAGGATCCTCAAATGTGATTCCGTGAAGATAAAATTAAGAGAAATATCGCCATTGAGATGCGAGGAGGTGATATGTATTCCGAGAGCACGGTTGAGGAAAAGGCGAAGTGTAAGAGGGAAAGACCAGCCCTAAAGTGATCAATCAAAGTGCAAACAAGGTCAATTTCCAAAAATTGAAGCAAGATTGATTTGACATTTGTGTTGTTTCTTAAATCTTCGCCTCTACCCTCTTCCCTTTTCCTTTCCTCCTCGAAGCATTAACTTGCTTTTCTCCTACCAAGCACCCCAGAGTCTAGTCTTTCTTCTGTAAATCTCCAAAATGGCGTCTCAGACTTCGCAACAATACGCATGTCAGTACCGCACACTTTTTTAATCGTAACACGTGCGCCGATTGTCCATTTCAATGGGATTTCTATTCGGAGGATTCAAGCTTTTAGACGTTGTTTCTCGGATAATCTGGTGCTCGTTATACACTTCCCATTGCGTTGTTATGGTTTTGAGCGAGTATAATGTGCTAATGCAATGTTCTTTGTGACTTTTAGTCCGTGCTCAAAAGTCCCTCGGTCTCGTCAACGGGACACCAGAATACGCCCCGGTCGACGGGTTTGTCGCCCCAGATGTCCCTGCTCGAACACAGAACTACAGCGCCGATGGACGACTCTATGCCTATGCCTTGCCCAATGTGTGAGTGTCCCAGATGCTCGTGTGCATCGCAGATGGGACGATCCAGTGACCATCTATGAATGCTACGAGTCGAAAACGACACGTAACTGATTGTCGTGTTTTCATTTCTTAGGATCCGCATTTTCCAGGCAGAGGGTGCTCAGCTCCTTCAAGAACTTCCACTTCCCAATATCGTCGATTTGAGCTTCTCGCCTCGCGGGACATATATTTCTACTTGGGAAAGACCTGGTACGTGGTTCATGCTTCACGCCAACTATGCGTGTATTCTTAACCTGCTTTGTTCGTTTTCCGACAGTCAAATTGGAAGATGGAGCCCAACACAAGAACCTTCGGGTATTCTCCGTGTCTACAGGAGAGGAGTTGATTGCCTTTAATCAAAAGTCGCAAGAGGGTGGGACCTCCAGTATACCATCTCCGAGTCCCATGCCATTCGTCTTGTGTCGTCGGAGATTCAGGTTTACCGTCCTTCGAGTGGTCCAAGGGAATTGTGGACAAGCTCAAAGTCGAGGGATCGACTTCAATTTCCCTGAGCCCCGGGTTGAACCCTTCGATCGCGGTATTCGTAGCCGAGAAAAGGTGCGTGCTTCACACCCACCATTATGGAATAATCGTGGTTTACAGCGGTATTTGCATTCAGGGTGCCCTGCTAGCATTAAAATTTTCAGCCTGAGCGCGCTCGGCGGCGTCCCCACCTGTCAGAAGACCTTCTTCAAAGCCGATCGCGCCCAGATCAAGTGGAACACTCTTGGAACCCAGGTCCTTCTCCTGACCCAGACCGAAGTCGACAACTCGAACAAGAGCTACTATGGAGAGACTGGCATGTACCTCCTCAGTGCTGCTGGCAACTTTGACTGCAGAGTCACGTTGGACAAGGAGGGCCCTATCCACGATTTCGCATGGAGCCCGAACTCGAAGGAATTCGGTGTTGTTTATGGATGTGAGTACAGCTCGCGGGATTTTTCTTTTTTGCTAAACCTTTTCTT
>JAJIRX010000185.1:0-11337 GCA_023853785.1 Psilocybe azurescens | reverse complement strand
CTGCGGATATCGGTCATCATACGGTTACGCCAAATCTTAGCAAACCCTTTGAGCAGTAGGAAAGCAAAAATAGAACTTGGGTTTTGATGAGCGCGAAATCAGTGGGGTTTCGAAAGCATATGACCATGGATCATTGCGAGAAAGTCAGAGACGTTAGCCGACACGCCATCAAATTCAGGGGCAGGTTCATGTGCAAACGGCGAGAGGCGCAGCAGCCGCAGAGGGCTTGGGAGCCGTTGGTTGGGTGCCAGAGAAGTCCCTGAGGAAGAGCAACATGCTCTTATGGCCCGCCTCGATCATGCTCTCGGTTAGCAGCCAGAATGCGGTCAAGCACGGGCCGTCAACACCGCAGAAGGGTTGGACACCACAGGAAAAGGGAGAGGAGGATCAGACCAAGGACCAGGTACAGCGAGGTTGTTATCAGGCGGTTGTGCAGGATCAGGTGTCGCATGAGGCGGTTTGCGGCCCGGGAAAGAGAACAAGAAGCCGGAGTTGGAGACATAGCGCGTAACAACAGAGGAGAAAGAGAGAGTCAAGGGGCAAAGACAGAAAATTTTGAGGAGAAGACAGTCACAGTGTGATCGCGAAAGGGAACCTCCAGAAGAAAACCGAGACACTCGACAAGGATAAATGGACCAGCCCAGGGAGCAGCGCGAAAGGCAAAAGCGCGCTGAACGGTAGCGTAGTATAGATTAGCTCTGTAACGGCGATAGCGATACACGCAGCAACGGCGGTGGACAAAGAGGGCGTGGTATTTCCCAAAAAATTCGCCCGTGGTGGGCAACAGTGCAGGGTGAAAGGCAGGAAGTTTGATCAGGGCGGAATCAGAAGATAGCGAGAAAGGAGAATATATGCGCAGAAAAAGGTGAGACAATCCTTGAGTATCAGAACAGTGGGTCAGGTGCAAGGGAGAAGACGAAGAGATAAAGGGACGGTCGGTGAAGGTTTGGTTTTGAAAAAGTCTCTACCTGATGTCAGGCGAGGACTCAGAGAGGACAGAGACAACAGAAAGGATGATCAGAGTAAGAGACAAGGTAGAGACTACCGTACAAATGTGTGGAATCCGCAATTATATAGGGGTGTGACTATCGATCAGTCTATACGGTAGTTTAGGGTGGCTATGGTACAATCGTAACACCCTTTTGTGTTTCCATGGTTGGTGATGCTTAAGATTGTGTCACACAGGGTTTCTCCTTGTTCATCCAGGATTGGCAAAAGATCTAGTGTTTGGAAATCTGGTTAGAGAACTGCAAAAAAACCGAGACTGGACTGAACTCTTACTGATCTGGACTGTAAAACTAGTGGACCAATCAAGACTGTGACCATGGTCCAGTCTGTGGTCCATCAGGATGTTGAGATTTGGCAGACTGACAGAAAACTGGTTTGGAGTGGTCTTAACCAGTCATTTTGGTTATAAAAATTCATGAAGATAGATGTTTTTATTATCTTTGGATAGATCCAAAGATCATAATTTGGTGAAGAATTTTGTGCCTTTTAGTTTGTCCATGAGTTCTGTGATCCATGGTACAGGGTAAGCATTCTTGATTGTCCAATCATTCAGATACCTGTAATCTTGGCAGGGTTAAAGTTTTCTGTCTTTCTTTGATACAAAGAAAAATGGAGATGCCATGGGTGATTCTGAGGGTTGAATGTATTCTTTATCCAATTGTTTTTGTCCAGTTGTCCAGTTCATCTGTTCTGCTGGGGTAATATTGTATGCCCATCAGGAAAAAGAGGTTTTATCCCAAAAGAAATCTAGATGTTTTAAGCATCTTAGAGACTTTAAAGATGATAAAGACACAAAGCACCCTAAGCACCTTTCAACACAAAGTGATGTGGGAACAGTTTATCCAAAGCATTCCAAAGCAACCCAGATATTATCCACAGGCCTCCCAAAGACCTCTCATAGACATCTAAAGCTACTTAAGGCATCTCTGACATCCACTGAGATGTCTTTTATTTCTTCAGGTTAAGCTTGAGATGCAGCATGGTAATGGCATCTTACAGAATTCAAGTATAGTGAAATGTATATATAATTAAAGCAAGCTCTCTACTATAGTGATATGCTAGTTGATTAGACAATCACAGACAGGGAAGAGGATATATAAAAATAATGTATAATAGGATAGATAGAATGTGGGGTAGTTCATCATCATAATCTAAGGTACTATAGCTAATGTTGGCATTGGGCCATTGGATGGGCACAGCAGGTTGAGGAAGGAGAGGGCAAGTGGTGCAGATGTCAGGACCAGAGATGGTTGTCTATTACATGAGTTTTAGTGAGCAAAAAGTGGGGAAAACAATAATCAAAACATACCTGCCAGAATTTAGCACCCTCATTCATTACTCCAAAAGGCAAGATGGTGGGATGAGGGCCACCAAATGTAAGCACAGGGAAATGGGTGGTGAGTCACTGGATGGCCAAATGAACATGGCAAATGATACATCACTGATGCCAGTGCTGGGGCTGAAAAACAGTCCTATGCAACCTGTTATGCACATTGTAGTTAGTAAAGAGACAGAAGAGGGCTGTGGTATACTCACTTTCAGGATTTAGCATTTCTATTCATAATGATGAAAGACAGAACAGTGGTGGCGATTGTGAGTGTAGGGTAGTGGGCATTAGACACACCAGATGACAAAGATGACAGGACTGTGAGCCATCCTCTGTGGTCTGTTGAAAGTATGATTGTTAGCAAAAAGAAAAAAAGTGGAGATGGACTGAACATATCTGTGCAAATGGGGCGGCATGGTGTTTGATGTAAGCTAGTGGCATACTCAGTTGCCACTGCATGTGGCACAAGCATGTGGCATAGTACACTGGGGTCTTGGTTATGGATTAGCAATAGAGGGTGATGGAGAGGGTAATTGTAGTACTTACTGAGGTACTGCCATTATTACTACATGGGCACCGTTGCCAGTTTTGTTACTGTCAGGTGGTGTCAGCTTTACTATATAAAAGGGAATGCTGGTACTTAGTATTAGCGCAGTGAGTGTGGGGCAGTGAAAATGGCATCAACGACATTGGGCATCATTGACAATTATGAGGGCAAGGGAACGGTGGTGGTGGTGGTGAACCAAGAACAAAGTTGAACTTCACAAATCACTAGGCAACAGCATGGGTATTCCCATATATATTAGCCCTTTTAGCCATATTAAATCTTTGCAATACCATATACATGAATCGCCCATTTTTACCCATCAAAAAGTCTAAAAACAGCCAAATTGGTGGAGAAATGACTGAGATATGGCCTATTTTAATGCATTGCATACAATTGGCCATAATTCACTCAGTTTTGGCTTAAAAATTATGCTTTGGACTTGTTTTGAAGGTGACAGGTAGAATAATTTTTATCCATAATTTTATCCGCACAATAACCGGCTATTAACCTGTACACAATACCCCGAACCTGTGCTGTTGCCTACAAATCACAGAAGTTCAACCTTTCACATGATGCATGGGAAAATTTCCCAAAACTGATATGAAAAGTGACATGACCAAATCTATGAGATGTCTCGTAGATTTGGTCATGTCCCTTTAGGAAATACTGTCACAACCAAAATGCATCCCATCTTGTATAAGTTGTACTAAAGGCAGGGTGAGTTATAGCAACAGTGCTTGGTGAGAAGAATGTGGTAGTACATATCTTTCAGTTATCCAAGCTCTAAACAAGGATGTGAGAATGTGGTGGGTGGTGGAATGTTGAAAGGAGTTCACTTCACCAGGAATGGCACAAGTAAACAAAAGCACAAATGGAGAATGTCATGTGATTTACATTATTTATTTGCTTTCAAGGGCAACAGCATTTGTATTCCTGTGCATATCAGCCCTATTATCCGTATCCAGCCCGTGTAATACCATACCCACAATCTGTGCATGTTTACCAATCAAAAGAGTTCAAAAATAGCCAAATTGGGCCAGAAATGACTGAAATATGGCCTATTTTAATACATTGCACAAAATTGGCTGTAACTTACTCAGTTTTGGTTCAAAAATTACGTTTTGGGGCTTGTTTTGAAGGGGACAGACAGAAATTTTTATCTGTAATTGTATCCGCGCTGTGTCCGGCTATCAACCCATACAGAATACCCAAACCTATGCCGTTGTCTAGGTTCAAATTGAATTTGCCTTTTTGCATATCTTTTCTTACCATGCAGCTACTATTTTCCTGCAATCACCAGGCCCTATGCCCCCTGTCTTATTTGATTATCTTTTAAATATCATGTTGTAGATGTAGTTTATTAAATTAGCTATGTACTTATCTAAGGAATGGCACGCATTTTGAGCCCATGCGGGTTATGGGTAACGGTACACATGGATATGGGTACGGGTAACAATTTTTGTACGTGTGAGATTTCAAACAAGTCATAGAACATCCCAAATGGTTGAGAATTGAGTGAGATAGAAAGGAAGCAGTGAAATTCACTATTTCTGATCTATCTCCTCATTTCTCAACCGTTCAGGCTGTTTTTGGGCTCGTTTTGACAGGTAAACCCGCCGGATTGCGGGTAGGTCTTGCCAAGGGTACGGGTATGAGTATAGCACAAGATTCCTGCAGGTTACCCATGCCATTCCCTATACTTATCTAAGATTTAATAATGCTATGCTCAGATATTTCAAGAATGCTTTGTGGTAATTTAGAATGTTTAGAAGACTCATAGAGAGCTTCAGAGAAATTTGAAATCTTGCAAAGACTGCTGAAAGCTTTGAGGAATCAGACTATTTCCAAAGACCACAAAGACATCCCAAAGCAGCCTAGAGTGATAAATGTGTTTTTATAAAGGTTGTAATTACCTAAGACATTCTCAGGGAAAATCCCTTTTTCCTGATGTTGGGATTGGACTGGCAAATACAGAGTCAGAATTGTTTCTAGTAGCAAAAGCCCAAGCCACTCACCTTGACATGAACAAGCTCATACAAAAACCTGTCCTAGAGCAGGTCCCAGACAACATTCCAACACCAGACTGGACTTTATTGTGCTTCACATAACCACTTTCATCCTACACAAGGCGTGAACTTGAAGAATGTTGTCGAGCATTTTGTGGCAGTCTTTCCTATGCAAAAATGCGGATGATTGTACAGGAGCTGATACTGGAGGGTCAAGGTGCTCAGCTCATCATACAGAATATGGGTATGGAGCAAATGGACCTCACCTTGCATGCAAAATAGCAGAGGAAACAATCAGACCACACTGTTTTGTTTCCAGGTGGTAAAGGCCAGCACCTCACTAACCCAGAGCTTATAGCAGAGAAGAGAAGGCTAGAAAATGAAAAGAAAGAGAAGGAATTAGCAAAAGAGCAAAGGAAACGCAGCAAAAGCAAACAAAAAGCTTTGAAACAACAGCTAGAAGAGCAATGGAAGGAGGTGTGCCATGCACATGATGCAGCAGTGGCTGCATGAGAAATTCGAATGTTTGAGGTTGAAGAGGATAGAGACAGTGACAAAGGACCTTCCAAAGAAGCCAAAACGGGTGCTCAAGAAAAGTTTAGCAGAAAAGGAGGCTGCAGGTGAGAGCAACAAGGAGGAGAGTGAGAGCGGTGATGATGATTGATGAGACTTGTCACATTTTTGGTGAGAGTCATGGACTGTGCCAAGGAGTGAATTTTGTGACATATGGACTCGTTTAATGAATACTGTATTCCTCTGCTTCAACTGCATAATTTAGCTTAAATTTTTAATCAATGGTACTCAGGACCTCTCTTCATAGGGTAGTTAAATAATTTTCACAAAAATCTAAGAGGTTGTGCTTTAATTTGAAAAATTTCACAGGGTGTGCCAAGGAGTGCCAGTACACTGTACCACATTCTTCTCACCAAGCACTGTTGCTACATATAATTCACCCTGCCTTTAGTACAACTTAAACAAGATGGGTTGCATTTTGGTTGTGACAATATTTAAAAGAGATGTGACCAAATCTATGAGACACATTTCGTAGATTTGGTCACATCACTTTTCATATCAGTTTTGGAAATTCTCCCATGCATCATGTGATATGTTGAACTTCTGTGATTTGTAGGCAACAGCATGGGTTCAGGTATTTTGTATGGGCTAATAGCTGGTTATAGTGCGGATACAATTACGGATAAAAATTATCCTATCTGTCACCTTCAAAACAAGTCTAAAGGCATAATTTTCGAGCCAAAACTGAGTGAATTATGGCCAATTATACATATGCAATGCATTAAAATAGGCCATATCTCAGTCATTTCTCCACCAATTTGGCTGTTTTTAGACTCTTTTTGATAGGAAAAATGCGCAATTTATGGGCATGGTATTGCACAGGTTGAATATGGATAAAAGGACTGATATATATGGGAATACCCATGCTGTTGCCTAGTGATTTGTGAAGTTCAACTTTGTTCTTGGTTCACCACCACCACCACCGTTCCCTTGCCCTCATAATTGTCAATGATGCCCAATGTCATTGATGCCATTTTCACTGCCCCACACTCACTGCGCTAATACTAAGTACCAAAATTCCCATTTCTATAGTAAAGCTGACACCACCTGATGGTAACAAGAACTGGCAACGGTGCTCATGTAGCGTAATAATGGCAGTACCTCAGTAAGTACTACAATTACCCTCTCCACCACCCTCTATTGCTAATCCATAACCAAGACCCCCAGTGTACTATGCCACATGCTTGTGCCATATGCAGTGGCAACTGAGTATGCCACTAGCTCACATCAAACACCATGCCACCCATCTGCACAGATATGTTCAGTCCATTCCTTGCCTTTTTCTTTTGCTAACAACCATACTTTCAACATGTTAGAAATAGACAATAATGCACAAATCAGTAGCTATACTGATGAGTAACAATAGAGTCAAATCTCAAATGCGCAACAATGACAAGTATGAGTGAAAATAGTAAATTGCTTCTGTAGACTCCAAATCTTGTTCTAGTGTCTTTGTTTCCTCAGACATAGTAGGAATACTGGTCTTTTACATGGCTAAGTGTCTAAAAATGGCAAGGCGTGACTATAGGTGTCCACAATATTGCGTCAAAACACCAAACCTATAATTACGTGACAAATTATATATCACCGGAACCGTCTCAACGAGGGGATTCCGGATCAGTGATCAGAATTTGAATAACTTTACTCTACAAAAAGTTATTAACAGAACAGTGTGCAAAAACACCGAAAAGAGCGAATTCTAACTAAGTGTCCATTTGTACAAGTCCAAATATCAAGTGTAGAACATTAGAAACAAAGTGTTTAATCACAAAAACTAACACAACAGACCACAGAGGATGGCTCACAGTCCCATCATCTTTGTCATCTGGTGTGTCCAATGCCACTACCCTACACTCACAATCACTGCCACTGTTCTGTCTTTCACCATTATGAATAGAAATGCTAAATCCTGAAAGTGGGTATACCATGGTCCCTCTTCCTTCTTTTTACTAACTACAACACACATAACAGATTGCATGGGACTGTTTATAGCCCTGGCACTGGCATCAGTGATGTATCATTTGCCATGTCCATTTGGCCATCCAGTGGCTCACCACCCATTTCCCTGTGTTTATGGAGGTCTTTTGTCCCCCACCTATTCCAGATGGAATCCAACTTCATTCCAGGAATGAAGATGGATTCCATTAGATTCCAGTCTGAAATCTCATACCATACACCCGGCTATTTTGTATGGGTAAATGAACATGGATTCCAAATGGATTCCAATTGGATTCCAGAAAATAAGCCATTCAAATGGAATATTCCAGTTTCATTCCAATGGAATGGCTGGAATCTATATAGAATCCAATTGGAATCCAACTGGAATATCATATATTACATTGGGTTTGGTCCAATACAGGTCCATTCCAATGTAATAAGGTGGAATCCAAGTGGAATGATATCCCATTATTTTTATTATATTTTATTATAATTTATGCTAGTATAGAAAAAAAGACATGAACAAGAATCGAACTCGGGCATCGGAGAACGCCCGAACATAAGCGCGATAAACCAACTGAGCCACAAAGGCTTATAGAAAATAAAAACTAGTTAACTACATACTAATACAGCCGAATTTCTCTCGGCACTGCTCGGCACGGCCGAACAACAACGCGCGCGTGACATGTTGATGCCACGTCGGTCCGTTGTTGACTCCGACCCCTACCCTTTTCCTTCCACCACCACCACCGCCTGTCGGTCGGAGCCAGGCGAAAGCCAACCCGACGCGACAGAGGACGTAGAACGACCGCGACAGCCACACCGACGAGGACGAGGGACGACTGCATAGCGACATAACGAGGACGTGCCGGACGTAGGGACCACGACGAGGACCGCGAGGGCAAGGACGGCGGCGAGAGCAAGGACGGGGCGGCGAGGGCGAGGACGGCGACGAGGGACGAGGACGACGGCGAGGCGAGTACGCTGCCAGACGAGGACGAGTACGCCCGGCCAGACGAGGGACGAGTATGCCGGCCAGGACGAGGACGAAATGCCGGCCAGGACGAGGACGAGTATGCCGGCCAGGACGAGGACGATAGCGAGGGCGAGTACGCTAGGCGAGGACGAGGACGACAGCGAGGGCGATACGCCGGCGTAGGACGAAAGGACGCCAGCGGTGGCGAGGACGACGGCGTGGGCGAGTACGCCCGGCGAGGGCAAGGACGCCGGCGAGGACAGTACGCCAGCGAGGGCGAGGGACGAAGTCGCCAGCGAGGGCGAGGGACGAGTCGCCAGCGAGGGCGAGGATCTAGCACGCCAGCGAGGGCGAGGACGACGGCGTGGGCGAGTACGCCGGCGAGGGGCAAGGACGCCCGGCGAGGACGAGTACGCCAGCGAGGCGAGGACGAGTACGCCAGCGAGGGCGAGGATTACAGTAACAGGGCGAGGGACGAGTACGCCAGCGAGGGCGAGGACGCACGGCGTGGCGAGCACGCCGGCGAGGCAAGTGACGCCGGCGAGGACGAGGACGACGGCGGGCGCAGGGACGACGGCGTGGGCGAGGACGGCGGCGAGGGCGAGGAGCACGGCGACGAGGACGAGGGACGCCCGGCGAGGACGTGGACGTGGACGTGGATGGCGAGGACGAGACGTGACGGCGAGGGCGAGGACGTGGACGCAGGGGCGAGGACGTGGACGGCGGGGGCGAGGACGTGACAGCGAGGACGTGGACGGCGAGGGGCGAGGGACGGGACGGCGAGGGACGGGACGGCGAGGGCGAGGGACGTGGACGGGGCGAGGGCGAGGACGTGGACGGCGAGGGCGGACGTGGACGGCGAGGACGTGGGACGGCGAGGACGTGGGACGGCGAGGACGTGGACGGCGTAGGACGTGGACGGGCGAGGGCGAGGACGTGACAACCTCATGACGACGGCACCGACGGATACCAACGCGGCGACGACACCGACACGTACCGGCGACAGGTACGGACCGCGCGACGACACGCGACTTAAGGGACCGACGGTGAGATGTTTAGTGCGGGGTGGCTTTGTAATTGCCCAATACACAACACCCAATCAAATATTTATATTGATCAGTTCGATCTGGGAGGGTAAGCTCGTAAGGCTTATTACAATAACTAGTTTAGCAGAGTACAGACTTAGACGATCGCTCTGGGGTGATCACTAGTAGCTAGAGAACGTTTACAGGCTAGTACACACAAGGCACTTGAATAGTAAGGGTGGTCTCTCTTATATGAGTGGCCAATCACCAATATCAGGGGGATCGCTTTGGGGGCGAGTGTACACGGACACTTAACAGTTTCTCTTTATAAAACCCAAACTCAAACTTTGTCAAACACTATAAGCGATCACCCGTATTAACACGTAGTAGATCCTTGGTTCCTATAAGCAACTGGGCACACTAGTCCACAGTCCTTAGTTTACTATAGGCAACGCCCTGAAACAGTCGGATTTCTCTGACAGTCGTCCCTAGTTACTATGAGCGATCACTAGCCTTTATAGGGTTCCCACCCGTACTTAATAATCCCCAGGGCAGTCTTACTATAGGCAACGTCCTGAACAGTCGGAGTTCTCTGACAGTCGTCCCTAGTTACTATGAGCAATCGCTAGTCGTATAGGGTTCCAATCCGTACTTAACAATCCCCAGGGCAGTCCACGGATGACTTATAAAAGCCTGCTTATCAAGTCTAATAGACCTGACGTTGAATATCACAATGGCGATCGCTCACGAAACCAGGTAACGCCCTAATTGCTTAAGGTGAACTGCAGTGTTCGATCTCTTATCACACAAATCACTAGTCCTCGAAGTGTTAACACTAGAATTCTTATTCAGAGTAAATTCTGATATCAAATCTGGGGTGTAAATTACTTGGTTCCTATTCTAAGATACAGGACTGTTTTTATAGACTAAATAGATACTTTGGCTTGTGATAATTGAAAGAGACTAAGAGAAAAGGAAGGAAATGGACCGTGCTGCCTAGCCTTTGCTGCACCAATTATAATAGTGGAAAGTACTAGTTTGCCTGGGCTACGGCGCTTATTTGAAGATAACATGGTTGTCCATGCGGCAGTGCCTTCTTGGGTAGCGATCACCCGACTTATTTTATCAGATGGCTCGCGGCTAAGGCATGTCGGGACTAGATTACTTAGGGGTATATTTCCTAGGAAACCCTCCCAAGGTTCCCCAGCACAGTTGCTATTGGTTTAGGACCCTGGAACAGCAGGTGCCCTTATCATGAGGCAAGTTACCTCTAGTATCGTGTGGCGATCGCTGGCTGGGCGATCGCTCACTCACGTTGACTGCATTGCAAATTACAAGTTTTTATAGTCGGATCTAGTAGACCGCCATATGCTGAGTTGTACACAAGATTTCAATTGCCAATACATTCGGTCCGGGGCGATCACCCGTGTGGCGCAGTGATGCCTGATCCCCGAGCGGTTGATCGCCTAATTTAGTGAACAGCCTTGTGAGGCCTGGACACAGTGATCGCTTTTGCTAATTAATAAGGTTTTCATCACTTGGCGATCGCTTGGTAAGACACTGGTGGGTGTTACCCCTGTAAGAGCCAAGGTCATTTCTTAAGGGTTTCTTCTTTGCATGGGACTAATAGTATGATCAATGGAGCGGGCGATCGCTTCGGACGCTCGGTTAGGGTTGCTTTGATAGCTGTGTAGGAAACTAAAGGTAGTCTTTGATTCGTAGCACTGATTAATAGGCCACACTACACCTTAGTTAGTTTGTAAGGTCTATTACTCTTGTTGGCCCACTAGGAAGTAAAGCCTCAAAGCCTAATAGTCTGGCGTATCTCCTACCCTTCACTAGTATAATGTACTAGTTTATTACAGATAACAATCGCAAAAATAAGGGCCTCTGTGTCTCACTATGAATTGTAAGCTCAGAATGGTTTACACCCTTTC
>JAJIRX010000184.1:0-29134 GCA_023853785.1 Psilocybe azurescens | reverse complement strand
GGTTCAATTTAAGAATACAGTTGATGACATTGTACTGAGATCAAATGTTCATAAGTGCAGTATTTCCTCTGATGAGCATAACAATAAAGCTGGTGGTAAAACATCCTCTACTAAATGCACTCTAAAGGATGCCTGGACCATAATGGAAACTGTAAAGCTCGTTTTCTAGAGCATTATATGAAGAGTCAAAGATAGACTTTGAGGATGGACATATATTCATAAAAAATTGGAATCAATGATCAATACTTTTCTCTGACTCTTTCTTATCTCACTAGATCTAACACAGATGTTTCTAGCCTCCTATCTGGCACCTCCGTGAAAGCAATTGTGTCATACATCTCTGATTATATTAGCAAACCTGCTCTAAAAACCTATCAGATATTTGCCTCCATGTACAATGTCTTTGAAAGATAACAACATCAACGATGCTGTAAAAACAGAAGGAACAGATGCCGGTCGAAGACTGATGTTGAAAATTGTCAATTCCCTGTCATCTAAGATGGAAATAGGATCACCCATGGCGTCTATGTATCTTCTTGGAAACCAATCATTATACGATCATGTGTTTGTGCCATTCTGGTGGAAAAGTTATGTCAGTGATGTTTGGAAGCATTGGATGCCATCGTCAGATGCGAATGAACAAAATGCGTCTGATGTTGAAGATCTACAATTGGTTGATCAACAGGAAGATAAAGTAGTATTGGGGAGGCACGACGGCGTGTATGGGGTCGAACAATATCGACGACTATAAATACAGACCGGCCATGTTTAGTGATATGTCTCTTTTGAATGGATGCAAACATATGAACGCAGAAAGCGCACTAAAAGGAATTAGAGAAGACCTATGCAGATGCTAATGTAGTCGAGGCAGGATGTGTTGATGATATACTAATGAGTGGAGGTGGACCTGATAAGTCTAAAGCAACGAACAGAGGTAAGTTCATAGCCTTTATGGAAGGACATCCGCTCTATGATACACCTGGTGAAATGTGACATTGACCGTGTGCAAAGACAGTTCCTAACTTTGTAGGTGGGTACTCTTCCACGCCGTGATAGAGGTAACAGAGATTATTATTGTTGTTCCATGTTGACTCTGTTTAGGCCTTGGAGAAATGGTGGTGATCTCAAACTTTTTAATCAGACGTGGGAGCAGGCTTTTGACGATTACACTTTTGCTGCGCCACACAGAACTAATGCGAAATTTCAACCTTAGATATGAATGTCTGGATGCAAGAGATGATTTCCACCACAATTGAAAAAAAGAAAGCGAACAGACTGGCCTGTTCCGAATACGTATGACGATCACGATGAACTTGAAGACGATGACGGATACGCTGATGATTTTGTAGGTCTAGATGGAGTAGATGATGATGAGCAATACGAAGAGATAGGAAGCGCATATTGTAACAAGTCGCGTGTAAACAAGCGTGGACGATCTGATAAAGTCTACAGGCTGGTTGGACAAGGCATCATTTGCTGCGAAATCTGTCCGCGCCAGATTCGTACCATCATTTCTAAGTCACATACTGCGTGGGCTGCTTTGATAAAAGGTGAACGTGTGAAGATGTTCAAGAAAAATTAGCAGGTACATACCCCTATACTTCCTAGAAGACGTCGAAATGGGTTTCGCAGCAGACTCCAGTAATGATGTCAGGATTTTATCATCCGACTACCTTTTGAGAAGCTACAAAGCGAGCAAGTCAGACCACGATGTTCTAGCGAATACTATTGTTGATCAATTCACATTGAACATAGAACAGGAAAGGGTTTCGCATTGTTGCAAATCATGAGTTCTTTATCACCTGATCAGATGAGAATGCATCTAGGCGGGATGGGAGGTACTGGCAAGAGCCAAGTCATTAAGGCTATTACACATGTTTGAATTAAGGGAGAGTCGCACCGATTTGTTGTCTTCGCACCTACAGGCACTGCAGCTGCTCTTCTCAACGGTTCTATACGTATCACAGTGCTTTGGGTATCTATTCCAGGTCCAATTCTGGTCAAGATTTCTCCAAAAACGAAGGTGCTGTTATAAACGAAGTGCACACGACTAACAGGTGTGGAGTATATATTTATCGATGAAATTTCTATCTGCTGCCCGTGACCTTTTTGCAATCAGTCAGCGTCTGTCGCAGGTCTTCAATAGCGATTCTGTTTTTGGAGGAGTATGATGATACCGCGGAGATTTTGCACAACTTCCACCTGTCGGCAATCTTCCCTTTTACAGCCCAAGCATCCATACCCAGGATTCACGTATGAGACCGAGCGATCAAGAGGCAACACTAGGTAAAATATTCTGGCATCAGTTCACTACGGTTGTCATACTGAAGCAAAATATGAGGCAGAAGACGCAGTCCGTCGCTGATTCTAAGCTGCGCACGGCTCTAGAGAACATAGATACGCAAATTGTACGCCATCTGATATCGAGTTCTTGAACACCAGAACACCTTTGAAATTGATGAGAAACGGTGTGTCTCCTTTGACGGACGATAAGTTTAGGAATGTATTATCTGCCTGGAATAATCAGAAAGACAGGTTCAACGAACAGGGCGCCGCTGCGCGTTTGCCACAGACAGGGCCAGACTCTTTATCATTTCTACTCGATCGATAATCTTGGTGTTCAAGAAGGTGAGAATCGCAAAAGATCAGCGCGTGTGGCCAAGGCGAATTGTCCAAAACAACATAAAATGTCACAAAAACTTCAAGAGGCTCTGTGGAGTTGTAGTCTGTGTTCTAGCGAACAGTAGCTTCAAAGCTTTCCTTGTGTGTAGGCATGCCCGTGATGATAAGAAACAATGACGCCACGGAGTTGTGTATTACGAAAGGTCAAGCTGCTGTTGTAGGATGGGAGTCATCGCAAGGACCGTTCGAAAGACCTGTACTTGACACACTCTTTGTTGAATTAGTAAATCCACCACAGATTATCAAGTTGCCCGACCTTCCTGAAAACGTTGTACCACTTACTTGGACATCGTCTCAGTAACATGCACGCTTAAATCAGGTGCTAAGTTATCTATACAACGTCAGCAGATCCTCGTGCTTCCAAATTTTGCGATGACTGACTATGCGTCTCAGGGTAAAACGAGGATGTACAATGTGATTCACTTGGAACATTGTAAAGATCACATGTCATATTATACGTGTCTGTCCAGGAGCTTGAGTGCAGAGGGCACTATCATTCTGCGTGCAGTAGATGCTAAAAAATCACAAGAGGTATTAACGGTCATCTTCGTCAGAATTCAGAGAGCTTAACATATTGGATGAAGTAACCAGATTGAGGTATGATGATGTCCTAACACTATTCCTCACACTTTGAGGAACCCGACTATCAGGGCATATATGTTATGGAATAAATCGAGTGCTATCGATAATACTTGGCACTCTGCCCTCGCTTATGCACCTGGAGAAAGCATAATCAAACAGGTCGTACACGACGGCACGTGGTCCCTAGACAATATAACACTTAAGGTACTAAAAACCCTCTAAAAAAAGGGGATGAAAGATTCAACTGCGCAGAGTGCTGTTACAAATATAAAGAAGGCAAAACACAGCAAATAACGATACCCACGCTTCCTTGCCTACAGGCATCTTGTGGGATCACACAACTACAGCTGCGGTTACGATTCTATCTTTACTATTCTGTATAATATATGGGAAACAAATCCTCAGCAATGGCAGAGACGATTTAGTGACATCTCACCTTTATGGACAAGCTGTGCGTGGGCTTCTCGAGTTGTGCTAATGGTACTATGTCGCTTGAACAAACCCGAAATAGCGTTAGGGACAAGCTGAGAGAGACCAATCCCATTAATTTTCCCCTGGGACAAAGATCGACCGTCATATATAACATAGCTTTTGCATTAATGGGATGTCGCACAAGCAGTACAAATTAGAGCTAACTTGCAATGTATGCAATTATCACCGACCTACTCCCCTCCTACACTTTGGAGAATTCATGGGTCTCATGTTCGACGGGTCAATTTCACGACGATGCTGTTGCAGAAGCATTAATATCCGATAGTCTTGGTTGGAATTTGAGTGAGAATCAATGAGAAAGTAAAAAATATGTCCATCGTGTGCTGGAAATCAACGTTTAGTGAGATTGAGCATATCGCATAGAATTGAACGCATGCCTTATATTACGATGATTGAACTGGGAAACCCTAGATTTCTGATCGATACTGAGCTGCTTTATGCATCAGACGGCATTCGATTTTGCTATAGACTTGCCGGAGTCGTGTATGGAGGTCAACAACATTTCGTCAGTCGCATCGTAGACACACGGGCGATGTGTGGTATCATGACGGGATCGCTACCGGTCGACAATGTGTCAGGGAACGCAATATAAGTGATCTGATGGACAGTTCTCAGTGGCTGCGTACCTCCATCTGTGGTGGCCATGTCAAGCATGCCATATATGCTGTATATGTTAGGGATTGATAGTAAACTGCTTGCGACCTTATAGTTGATCCCTGTTCCATCTTACTACTGTCTACCATTTGATATAGCTACAGACATATTAATGACGCTATCCTCTATGTACATAGATATACGTTGTAGGTATGCGGTGTATGATCGCTACCGACCATCCAGGACATATCACATACACGCCGGCAGGCTACGGTGGTTCCTATGAAAACGGAAAGCGTGTGAATGTTGTGCACCGCCGTTATTGAAACGTCATGCGCACAAATATTTGAATACACCGAGATTTGGTTTGCCGCTCGATTATCTTCTGTGATCCGATATATTCTCACGCTTTCCTCTCTCCTCCGACATTGATCCTGTTAAGGTAAGTAGAGCTGTGCATGATATACCTAGTGCAGTAGATGTTCGTCTGCCTGAAATCCAATCCACGTCGTGCTCGATTCAATGAGTAACAGGAATGTATATAATAATAGAAATCTCCTCAAACTAAAATATAACTCGTGTGCTTGTAGAGCTAATTCGAGATATTATTACGCCCCTTAAAGTAGGCGTCCCGAATCGAATCAATCTACAACTTCAGTCAACATAAACATATTGGCGGCTACTTTAAAAGTATATCTATACATGTCTGGCATGAAACAGAGTGCGTCCTACTATCTATAAGCACATTGATCCAAAAACTGACCCGGCGTGAATCAAGCAGCGAAATGCGTCTGTCCTACAATTTATCGATGTAGAGGCGCAACAGGTCGATGTCGACGAGGATGAATCTGATGAATTCGAAGACTTTGGTACGGCATCGACGTCGTTCTTATTCAAGCCGTTAATGTAACGCATGTCTATGAAGATTGCTTCATCGATGATGATAACAACGAAGGAGACGATTTAGATTTAGTACTCAAGAGTGTTGTGGAAATCAATGAAACTAGGGACGAAAGAATGGCCAACGTCATTCAACGAATACAGGAAAGGATAGATCGCGTGGCCTTGGATTCGCAGAATTTTGGATCCAAATATGTCGATGCCGTTGAGCAGAACCATCAAACATACAGCCATCAGTCTTCCGACTATCCAACGTGGAGGGTTGACTGTAGAGTACGTGTGCATGTATACCGTTCTATACAACTCAGCTGATTTTAGTAGAAAGGAGAGGAAGAAATTGCGGTCATGTCGTTACTCCATACTGCACGCGATCATCACCAGCTACGTTCTGCCTTTACACGAGTTTCGATGCAGGCCACATATACCTAGAGTGCACGATGAACCAAGAGACCGTCGAATTACTCATGAAGACCCCGGTATAATTCGCACCCGACAAGGAATCGGTCGCAAGCTGATCCAAAGGGACGAATCCTGAACATACTTCGCATGTTTAACAAAAAAGAGATGTTTTGCAGGGACAATGGGTCAGGATAATCAAAGGATTATACAAAGGAGATGTCGGACGTGTCGAATCTCACGAATGCATGGGGCGTTTCCTTGTTACTGGTTCCGCGCATCGCGTATCGATCGAGAAGAAGTTTCCCTCAAGCGAAAATTGATCGTTATATACCCGAACCGAGACTCTTCGATCCATTGGAATTTCGCAATGCAATCAGAGACACTGTAGACAATCAATTTACCTATCACATAGGCGACATGACATTCGAAAGAGGCCTCATAAAGAAAGACATCGACTATGGCTATATCGCGACAGACGTGGATGATATGACGTATAGATTATTCAAATTGTTCCAGCTTAGCCAACACCCCTTCGTAATCGACCCCCAATGCCTAAACCGCGAATGGAACATAGATGAAGGTGACTCAGTCATGTTAACTTCCGTTGGCTGGAGAGGATCTGTGGTAGAGACGACCAGTCGTTTTGTAGACGTCTCCGTTGATGATGATGAAACCTACTCGTCTGATAATGAAGCTGGGAACAATACGATTGGCGGTTTCGACAAAAGCACAAGACGGCCCAAAGTTCCACCTTCTGTCATACGTTACTCACGTGGGATGATGTGGAGAAAATATTCGAACCAGGGGATTATGTGCGCGTGAACAGCGGTATACATGCAGATTTCACTGGATGGATCGTCAAAGTCGAACAATCAGTTGCGACTGTTGTGGATAATCAAAGGGAGAGGAGTTATGGAGCATCAATGACAGATGAAAACATGAAGGTGTGTCTGAGATGACATAGCTGAAATGCAAAGTCTGATGGCAGTCTCAGTATATAGACGTACACGTCAACAGCGTCTCAAAATGCGAGGTCCCATTTCAACATGTGTCGCACGAGACGGAATATACATCTCGCCTAAATACTCAAACAAACACCCTTGGTGTGGCATCACCGTCATCGTAATGAAGAGCCATCACGTACTTAAAGGCGCTATCGGTGTCATAAAAGATGTTTCGCCGCAATCTCAAGAAGACGATAACATACAAATTTTGATCGAACTATCCCGCTATGATCCCAATTCCCCTTTCAAGAAGGTCAATGTGAATTGCAAGGACGTCTTGGTGCATGGGTGCGCATTGCTTATGAACATTTAAGTTTTTTCATGAATCATAACAAATGTTACAGGACATCGAAAACTTTGAAGGAAATGAGACCAGAAGAGGCAAATGCAATAGTTAATGCGTCCAGAATATCTTTACCCCAAAATCACACAAAACATCGGAGGAAACACTCCTCTACACTACCCGACGAGGTCAGCTGCAGCACTCCTGCATGGAATCCATTACATGTCATGAACTCTCCACGTGCATTTACCGATACAAATGATCAAGCTATTGTGGAAATGTCCAGTGATCACCATACAACTGCAATCTCTCTTAACACACAATCCATGGACCATGTGCTCATTAAACAAGAACTGGTTGGATTACAACTAGTTGTCAACGCTGAAGGCAGGCCACTTTCTGATAAAGAAATATTCGTAACTGTCCATCAAGATATCGATGGCACAATCACACTGCAACATTTTTCGACAAGATCAAAACGGACAGTTGCAGTAGATCCACGCCTTATAACACCGAAATACCCAATGGCTAATCACGACTGCGGACTTCTGGCAATTATAGAAGGTACACATAGTGGGAAGTACGTTCGATGTGTTCATGCTCGTAAAGATCCAGAGGGCGATATATTGGTTGTCAATGTTGTTAACAGGAAATACGACTCAGCGGATGACATAATCGGTGAAGATATTGAGGTCAACTTGTCATCTTGTTGTGTCGCATATGAGACCCAGAGGCAGAAGAACATGAACAGATTGCAGATGAAACACGCACGTAATGTATATGTCAGTACTCATATTACGAACTAAACCACTTGCTCTCATATCCAATTTGATCATTGGACACATGTTATATCTGCTAGCCTGCTATTTTTCCTCTCATACATCTTAGATTGTAAAATTTCTTGTTCATTAACGAATGTATTCATAATTACCATGTTTTTATTTTTGAACCATAATATTAACTTTCGTCCACATTGCAGTCTGTACAACCTTAATAAATACCATTGTCGGCCTTCCTAGGCCTTTCTGCTTAATCAAACACAAGATAACATTGATAGGCGCGGCGGATTCAACAATTCACGTGAGTCACCTGTAAGATTGATATCCTATTTGGTTCTAAGGCTAACGGAGGCAGATTTGACAATTCACGTGAGTCACCTCTGTCACGTAAATCTGCCTGAGTCACCATGATACTATGATTATTGATAACATAATAAATTATTATTAGATAATATAATTTCGTGCAGATTCTGGTGTAAAAAGAAAAAGGACTCGTACTGCCGGGCAAAGCCTCGGCCCTCAACATCAAGTAGATATTGGACTCGGGTGTCCTGGAACTACTGCACCACGCGGTCTTCATTATCATCTCGTTTCCTTGCAAAAGCAGTTGCTGGTCAACTCCTTGAACAACTTCAGCGAACACGCCAAACGTTGGTGCCACGACCCAAATATAATAGAGAGCTCCAAATCGGAGGCCCAATGGTGCACCATTGGCGCGAATCGCTGCCAACGGATTCCACCACTGCGGAGGGTATTTGTCAGCGCCAGTGAGCTCCTTGGTCACTTTATCACTCAAAATACAAACTGTAGGGTCCAGACCTAGGTCCTGGATGAACAATTCCCACGCTAGGCTGCGTACAACGCGAACGAGGGTCTCGGTGTCCTCACATGTCGTAGATGGGTGAAAACGTGATACCATCGCGATCGAAAATGCCGACATAGAATTCCGTACTGAAGATCAGAATCCCGACGCAAAAGGCATGAATGGACGGGCGGACAGGAAGAGCCACGCGTAGTTGGCAGATTGAATTACGATCCCGAGTATTGTACCCGCAGCCATGGGCTTGGGACCTTGTTTCTTCGAGGGCGAGTTGGACGCCACCTCTGCCGCAGAAATTGTAACATCGGGATTGACGGCTGGGGAAGCTAAACGTGTGGGGCTCATCCGCTTTGAGCATACCATTCGTCTTCTGAAATATACGAGGTTCAATGGACTGGCCGAAGTTTGCGATGTGGGTGAACAAACGGACCTTCACAGAAAAATTACACTTAAGATGGAAGGAAGCAAAAGTCTCTTAGAATATTGCGCACCAGAGGATCATACATCTTTTTCTCTTCTGCACATCCATGATTACCGCCCCTTTTCCCCCCTGGTTATAACTGGGTCAACGCCCTTGTCAATCTCCTCCTTAGCCTCTAATACCTCGGGCGACTTCTTTGAAGCATTGGCTATCACGTCCTTCAAAAGACTTATATCCTGTGCATTCTCGGCCTTCAAGGATGCTGCGCACGTTGCGCTAAAATATACGCAGACTCCGTCAACCCGGAGACGCCTGAACACGGCAGGGTCATCGTGAGACGATTTTGCCCACCATATTATTCTTGATCACAGGGCGATCGGAGCCGGCATAGGATTCTACGAGATAGTTCAGGGTATTGGATTGCAAATACCGGGGGATAAGGGTGTGCCATATTGATGATTTCAGTCAAATGAGAATGTCAATCCGCCAGAGCTTGAGTCCACGAGGGTAGACTGAGAAATGAGACTGCCAATAATGTGACTTTTGCCACTTCGTCACTTTTGTCACAAAGTTACAGCTGTTTGCAATAATGTTGGCACTCGGGCCGTTTTGATTAAAAGAAAAATATGGATCATGTTAGAGTCTACGAGAGGCACGCGCGATTTCTCGCTCAAATTTTCTTCAATTTGTGTAATATTTTTATACTCTTGTAGCGTAGAACCTAGGGTTTAAGAATGTGTAAAAATATTGAGATTTGATACATAACTGAAAAATGTAATCTCATCTCCAGGGTTCAAATTCAAATGCGAAGCTGGATGGAGAGATTCATGGTCATGATAGCTAGCCATGGCATTAAACATTTAAATGGAGATTGCACGCTGCAAGAGAAAGACTTACTTCGGATATGAACTTCTGGTCAATGCAACAGGCGGAAGGCAGATCGTGGGGCGAACACGCTACACCTGAAGAGAGGCTCCAAGACTTCGGGAGAGGATGCCCCAGGTATCTATGAAGGTTTTAAGGATATAAAACAAGGAGTTTGGAATAAGAACTCACGGATAAGAACTAGTCTTGTAGCTGTCTGCAGAGAAAATCACTGGATTGATAAGTTTGGATATGAGTTTCAAAGCAACATTCTTCCAATAAGCACCGACTGGGGCCGACGTTCTAATTGTTTCAGCGCCTGTTAACGTTGGGTATAATTTGGGAGTCATCTCGAATATCTTACCTTTCGGGGCAGCTAGTGTATAATCTAAATCCAAACCCTGATCTTCAGACGATGAAGTAGCTCAGCGACGATGACCCGTTGACAGGAGTAAGATTCGAAAGTGAAAACGAAATAGGCCACGGAAACGAAACTAAATCCACAGGTTCAATGCAATCTGAAACGCACGCGCATGGAACTGACTCACCGTTGGAAACTTGAATCCTTAGAAGCTTTAGAACTGCTCAATAAAATTACTTTCATTGGTCCAATTATTCGGGCAACCTTTCTGAGCGGCCCAAGGTACTATGCAACGAGCTTCATATATACGTGTTTTTTCAACACGGTTTAAGATCAAGTCTCAACCGTTTTCTTTGGGAATAGTTTTACGGTCTATTTTAAAGTCAAACGGAACATAATCTAAAGAAATATGTAAAAAGAATACATTACTACGGGGGAAACCTCCTACTTTAGCTGTGTACCGAAGCTTTTTCTCAATCCACTACGAGGTCAACCTCAACCGTGTCCTATGAAAACATTTTTATTGTCAAGGTAAAGGTTTAGCGAAACAGAATCTGCAAAAATATCTGCGTTAACATAGAAGGAAAACCTCATTGAGGATCCCGCCTGCATCAGACTGCAAAAACCTAGATTGTCACGGCCGCTGGCAGTTCGCGTCACAACGCAGCATTTTCATTTTGCCCAAAAATAACGATGAGAAGAACCGAGGCTGGTGGAGACGTCCATGACTTTTGACAAAGCTTTGACTGTGTCTTCGGCACTGAGTATAGCAGTTGGTCAAGGAGCAGGTAGCAGGTCACAGCTGACGTGGTGGGGATAAATATCCTGAGGATTCGGGCATTTAGAACAAGTGGATAGCCCAGAAGGAAGAAGGTAAACAATTTCTAAGTATTCAGACATAAGGAAGGGACGGAGAAGAAAATAGAAACCGAAAAGGAGGCCGGAAAGGAAGGAAAATAGGAAGAACCAAGACAAACCTTGGGTCCAGCGCACACCCTGTGCTGTTTAGTCGCCCTCCAAAACATCCAACCGAGAGCGCCAACCACCGAGATAACAGTACCATCAGAAAAATTTGTCTTGGTGCAGTCGCCGGAGGCAACACCAAAGGAAAACACCTCATTTCGTCGTAAACATCCGACTGCTTCCAGGGCTCTTCGACCTCGTTGTTGTGGGCACCTTTTGGGCGTCAGTGGATAGGTGGTATTGCTGCCGCCATTATTCACAAAGTGGTTCTGACAGACAACTGAGACAAGACGTGGTTCATGGCCATCTGACTCAGCGATGCTGTCGACATCGAGAAAGACTGGTAGATGACTTCCAATTTCAAAGCAAACACATTCAAAGCTCAAACACCTGATGCTTGACTTCATCAACCCATGTTGAGTCATTGGCCGATTGTGGACCTGTAACAGGCCCTATCATGTGCATGAACTTTAGGGGAGCTTCACCATCCCAAAATATTATATTTCTATAACGTATGCGACTCTTGGAGGCAAAATATTAGGCCCCATAGCGCACAGATTTTGGGCACAGCCGATAAGCTCACAGTTTTGACAGAAACTCTTGTTCAATGGTCTCCACCCTCGAAGATTGCCGACCATAAATACCATTTGGAGAACCAAAAGAGCAGCGCATGTGGCGTGAGGTATGCACGCCAGGAACCTATGTTCGTACCCTAGAGTCTGGACGCTATCGTTACTTGGGCTAAGAATACCAGCGTCAAGTTTTTGATTCCAATATTTTTGATTCCCCAAGTATATGATATCCAACTTAGTTAATCACTTCGTTGTGACTACCAAGGGGGTGCCGGGATCGAAAAAAAGTACCGGGGGTCGATTTTTTCTAAGGCCAACTCTAGGTACCCTCCCCCTACGTAATCAGGCACACTTCCAAATATAGTAATTATTAGTAATATGACATCAACGGCGTACACGCTTTCCACCTCTGCCTCGACCTGATACCTCGCACGCTGCGCAAACCCAGTTCCGAAGCGGTTGCTCGAGACCTATGCATACAAGGTGGTACTGACAACATTGAACGGTAAGTCAAGCCTCCAATTAAACCACCAATATATTATATAGCTACTTACCCGTCCCGTTTCGCACCCAGCTTGTTTGCAAATTAGCACGTTGTCTTCCGACAGTTGGACAACCTTTCCGCTAAAGGCAATCATTCAATTCGTCGACTTGCTGCTTTCTGGGCACCCTTTTTCTCTTGCTTATTAATTTCCTTCCATAATAAGCAATAAATGTGAAATAAATCAAAAATAAATTCAATTCTCAGTACAGATCTTTTATTCCATGAGTTTCAGTCCAAGAAACATCATTTGTACTTCTGTAATGCAGTCTAGCGCACTAAAATCAAGGTTCTGAGGCCCTGTGCTGGAGGGTTCCAAAAAATTTGGCGGCCTGGGGCCTACCCCCCCCTCCCACCGGTCCGGGTTTTCAATCCCGGCACCCCTTGGTGACTACAGAACAATCACCGATTCATATGCGTTTTACGACTCAGGATGTGGACCGTTCTGAGAAGACCCAAGCATTCTGGTGCTGGTACGTTTGTATTACCTTGATTAGGCAGTTTGTGTGGAGCCACGAGGAGCCACCTGTGGCAAAATGTTGATGTGTCATTCTGGCCCGTGGCTCGCCTCGTGGCTTTTCTGTGGCTAAATGACTGTTTTCACCAGTTTTCATACATCTATAATACTAATAATAAGACACGCAAAGGATGAAAGAAAGTTTAAAAGTTGCCATGAGATGCCTACATTCCATCCTAAGTGTTTGTGAAGAAATCTAAACATGAGAAGTTGACAAAAAGACTAGTTTTTAAGCTTACTTTTACCTCAAATTTTCTACCAATTTTACAAAGATATGATGGCATGAACCTGCAGGAGAGTAATATTTACATCGTACAGTCACTACAATGTAAAAGGTCTAATATTTGCGCTATATGCACCTCAGAAAACCCGCCAACATCGTCAATCAAAGCCACAGGCCAGCCACGAGCGAGCCATGGGCCGGAATGGCACATTAACATTTTGCCACGGGTGGCTCCCATGGCTCCACACAAACTGCCTATTGTCGAGTCAACTACGACTGAACCCGGTTTAATTGTGGGCAAGCATAGTGTGATTGGCACCAGATCGACCTCAAATCGACCTCAATCGGCTGCGGCCTTTCCCTTCCACTTCACCGTGCTTTTGACCATTGGCATCACTGTTCAAGCTACCTGCCAATTATTCTCTAAAACAATTCTCGAGGTTTGTTGGTCTCTGGATTTATAATTACCAGTCATACATCATGGGCGTCTACGGATGATATCTCATCTTTCTCTTCCTCTTTCACGCCTTAGTGCTACCAATTACGAGCTCATAAATAGCAGATCTTGAAAAAGAGGAAGCCATTACAAAGTGAGCTGTCTTGAGCTAATTTACACACCTATTTATTTGTAAGTAATGTTATTGGACTACATATGTAACATCAACGGTTGAACACTTAAGGGGAAACGACAATAAGAGCGTCGAACTCAGCTGCAAGCAGGAATTTGTGGGGTTGTCGATGTTCAGCAGTGATCTGAAGTAACCGGCTTATTAACGTCACGAGCAACCAGGAATCTAATTCCAAGTGTGAAATAGATACGTCGCTATAGTCCTGGGTTCATTAGAACAGCATCTATGATTGAAAGAAGCGCCAATCAGCACCAATTTATCTTAAAACAAACATTCTATTCTTCTTCGTCGAACGGTCCGCGAGTATCGCATCAATATTGTCGACTGTGGCTTCCACAATATTCAGGAGCCACAAGGTTCACCAATACAGATTCACTTGGGAATTGCACAGTCGCGTCGATTGACTCCAATGTATTTCTCCATCACCATCCATTTTACACATCACGGTCGATCTATGTTACTCTTGTAGTTGAGCTACTGTCTTTCCAGCAGCACCGGCACGTCTAATGTCAATATGTGACTGAATATTTGGAAGACATACATTATATAGTGAAATGCGTAAACAATTCACTGCTCTCTAATCCCGGCCTATGCACGGTGGAAAGAAGCAAAGGCAACCAGACATTACGAGCAAAGTACCTGATCAGTATGATGAGCCTATCTCAAGAAACAATAGATACAGCCTTGGCGTCATCAAATGTCCTGGAATCATAAAAACCGGGGCATGATGGGTTGAAAACACTGACATGGAACAGTCTAAATTCGAGCATCCTTGTGTCTCCATGCATAATGACATGTCTCTTCGCGCTCTGGAATCAATGTAGCTGTTGGTCTCACCTGCTATGGTGCCTAGATTGATCCCTGACGGGTGCAAGTTAAGACACACTCCATTCTACAGAGGCTCCCTGTGTGAAGAGAAGGGGGTGAGGCAAATGGCAAGGTTAGTGGTGGAGGAGGGAACAAAACGGAGAGGAGGGGATACCACTTCCCGGTCAAGTAGTGATTAACTCTTCAGTTTCTGGACACCTTCCGCGAACGTTGAAGTTTGACAAATATGTCAGGCTATCGGCACAATGACTAGTGCGTACTCAGGATCATGTTCACTTTCACGTCAATTCATCCCCGGTCCATACTTGTACGTGCCTCCCTACAGTCGGACTCGAGCTTGGGTGTAAAATTGTGTAAGCCTGGCCCTTCCCCTGCAGCTGCTTGCTTAATGCAGCATATCCACCCGACAGTTTCAGTGAGGACAGTATTATATGGCCGGTGGGTGAACTGAGGGGATCAAATCATGATAGTTCCGGAATGATTTCAGGGGGCATCCATAACGCAGTCCAAAGGAATTGTTACAATAAGTAGCATAAGATATGAATATTATGTGTCTAGTAATCAGCAAGTGGGTCCTTATGCTGTATACGCTTCACTGAATTAAATACATCTGTAGCACTAGAATTGATTAGCACGATGTGTCCAATCAGCAGGACGGCACATTCTAAATTTCTGCAAGATATGACCATCAAACGTTGAGCTGTTGACTCTCACTCATTATAGCATGTTCTGATTTGAGCTTGAATGCCTCTGAGTGTTCCCATTGTACCTCCAACCATTGGAGCTGCGAGTTGCACTGAGACGCAGAGGTCGAGCACTTTCTTCATAGGTCTGTGGGCCCATCTAGTTCACCCACTTCCACAGCCTCTCCGTTCCATAATTTTTGGCCATCATGCTCATTATGTTCCTCTTCTTTTGCTCACACATGACTCCAACACCACGACCAATCCTAGAACCATCTATGCTAACCATAAAAATTCTCTATGTTGACCCTGTTGCACATGCGCTGTAGTAGTGAATTCTGACTGATCTGGGCCAAGCTGCCCAAGAGTAGTATAGATTATCAGCAGCTGTACACGTGCTTTCATAGTCAGAAGGAACATCACACCTTTTCCCGCAACACCATACTGCGCGGCCGCTCGACAAGCCTTCCGAGCATCCCAAAATGATCCACTAGCGTAGGCCTGATTGGCCCACCCCAACGCATGAGCACAGGCGCACCCCTCCCCTTCAACAGCCCAGTCGTTACATCACCTTGTGATTGAATCCAGCCCGGATGTCCTCAAGCTGGATGTTCTACTCTTGGAAGGTATCCAGAATAAGTTGAACACTCGTGTTCTGTTCTTATATGCAAGAGTACACATGCGGTACAAGCCAATGGCAGGAGCTGTGAGAGCGCCCGTATTGTCTTGGATTGGGAGAAGCAGGTTTGTAATGTGTACCTGTTAAGTTGTTATGCACTGTTTGTGAGCATTTCCAGATCATTACAGGTGGAGAACAAATAAAGAGGACGTCAGCGTGGACAGGAAATATGGATAGGGAACAGAAATGTACACATTTGCATACATGATCGCATACCTATAGGATGTGTTAGCTCTCTATCAGGCACCACCCGCAACACAACGACCTGAGCACTGGCCCAGAGCGGCATGGAGAGGCATCCTTGTACCTATTACAATCCAGCCTGTGGCCCCTGGCAAGACGGGTGTGACATTTGATGTGATTCTGAACAGACTGCAGGACGAAGCAGCAGAAGAGTCGGGAGACAGGGGCGGACTTGGGTTGTCTGATGGGGGCGATGGGATAAGTGGGGGTATTCTTGTGAGCGGGGCTGGGAATGTTCTTGTGGGCGGGGTGGGAGATGTTCTTATGGGTGGGGTGAGTATTTTTCTGTTTTTGCTTTTTTGATGTTGGATTTGGATTTGCTGAAATGTGTCTTGAGGAACTCTCATTGCGCTTCATTTCTCTTTCGCACTTCTTGTCCTCTCATCTCTATTTCGTATATACTGACAACATTCGTTTTATTCTACTTCTAGCCAGCAAATCTTCCGTTATTCCCGACATATCCTGCCTGTGCGCGTTCCACTGCCGGATATAGCGTAACCGCCTCCTCCTTCTCAGCTTTCTAACAATCAGCCTGCTGCTGCTGTTGCATAGGCCGCTGCTGGAGGTTCGGGAGTGGGATAGCCCACTGCGCCTGTCGCTGTTCCGGCCTCAATTTTGATGGAGGCAGAGTGGAAGGAGGATGGGCGACAGAAGTGGTAGGGACGTCCACGTTGTCGCCACCACTGCCTGCAGCAACAACTTTGACTTCGTCTGGGGTAGAGTAAGAACAACCAACATCCGTTGGCGTCATGTCATCCGCTGCCCTCCGCTGCGCTAGCTGACGATGATGGCAATGACAATGCGAGAAGCGTCTCGACGGTCGTGCCACATGACTTGGAGAGTGTGGAGGAGGACGAGGAGCTTGTGCAAGCTGAGGGTGGGGAGTTGTGGAGGGTGGGCAAGTCGTGCATGGAACACCTGTGGAGGAGGTGCATGGTGCTGTTGAGAGGGGCAGCATGAGGATGAGGACGAGGTTGGTCACGAGAAAACAGAAACAGAGGAGGAGGATGCAGACCACGAGGGAGAGCGAGGGCCTGGGTGTCGGGCAACCGACGACACCTGAGTTGTCCATGTTGTGCATGGGGCGATTGGCCAAGGAGGGCGAGTGTCAGTTCACACGCTTGCGCCGGAGGCGGGTAGAGCGGCAAGAGAGCAAGGATAGGGATGGGGAGATCGAGTCGGATGTCGAGGCTGAGGCCAAGCACCACAAGCAGCGCCACGCAGACCCAGACCACAAAGGTGAAGGCGCACAACACGAAAGAGGAGCAACGCATGAACACTGCGACAGTGACGGCAGCCATGTACTCAAGCAGAAAGCCATGAAGCTCGCCCTGCAGGTGTCGAGGCACGATTCGTGGGTTGGGGTGCAAGGTGGAGTAGCTTGAAGGGTTGTTGAGGGGTGCTGCTGCTGTGCCGACCTCTTCCTTCTCTGCCGCAGATGCCTCTTTTAATCACCTCTGCCGCCAACATCAGCACCACCAAGACCGAGACCGAGGCAGATGCGGAGGCAAGCCCTGAGCAACAACACGCTTACACACACCTTTGCCGAGAAGATGCAGCTCTGGAAAAAGGCGGTCGAGGGCCAATGGAGCACGGTCGCGCAAGGAGTGGCAGACGAGCGCGCTGATTGGATAGGGTGCAGGAGGAGTGGGAAGCAAGGGCGGGGTTGGTGGAGTTTGGGTTGGAGCGGATGAGGGATGAGGGCTGCTGAGGCTGCTGTTGCAGGGGCGGGTGTGGGAGTGGGAGAAGGAGAGGAAGGGTCTAAAAGCCATGCGAGAGGCGGGTTAGTGACACCCCCGAGTCCATGCTCACAGAGTTCAGGCTCGGACTCTGGCAGGTATAAAAGGAGGAAGAAGAGGGCGGCAGTCGGTGCAGCTGTGGCTGCTGGTAGTGGTAGTGGGAGTGCTAGCGAGGGCAAGGGTGAAAATAATGGGGGGTGTCTGGGGAGAGAGGAGGGCGGCGGCGCGAGGGAAAAGGCTGTGGTGAGCACTGGAAAGGTGCTGGATCCAGAGACGAGCTTTGCAACACATGAGCCATCTGCGGTATTCAAGCTCACCGAGAGTGTCACGTCCTTGCTGGACAATGGAAAGTCCGCAAAGGGCGCCACCATCCTTTCAGTGTGGACTCATCTGGGCTGGATCTCAATGCTGATTTGGTTTCCAGGCATCACGCTGATGAGGACGAGGACGAGGACAATGAACAGGGAGATGAAGAAAGCAGGGTGAGTGTTTTTATTCGACGTTTGCGAAGGATGTGTTGCTGCTTGTGTTCTGGGTCTTTGTTTCTTTTGGGTGTGGGTGTAGTCGGGGTTGGTGTTTGCTTGGACGGTTGTGCTTCCTTCGTCAGTTTCTTCTATTTCCTCTTTGTGGGCTTCTTCATTACTGACCATGTGGGTTGTGTTGGTTCGCGACCACGCTCACTTGTCAATGTCCTCGTCAGCGATTTGGGATTGGCTCGTACAGGCGCTGAACAGCAAGCTCTCGTTGTTGTTGTTGTCATCACATGCGAAGGACCGGGACAGCAACAACAGCAACAACATGCAGATGGCGGTAGGCATGGCGCTGCTTAGCGTCACTGCTGTGGCTGTTCTTTTGGAAGATCAAGCCCGAGTAGATGGAGTCAGTCACCACTCTTCCCTCCCCTCCATCGTTCTCTGCTCCAGCTGTTGTTACATCCTCATCACCACCTTGTCATTGCATTGCTGTATCGTTATAGTCATCGTTGCATTGCATCACATGCATGGCCTCCCTGTCTGGCATTCGCCAAAAATTTACAAGTCAGTCCCCAATATTCCCAAAACGACCGGCATCGACATCGACATCGGTTCGAGAATTGCACTTTCATGACATGGTCTTTTTAATGTTAACTTTTCTTTGTTGTTTTCTTTTTGCCTTTCGTCTTTCCGACTTTGTTTTATTTTATTTTTTCCTGGTAGCCTGTTGGTCCCTGTTGTCAGGTGTCTGTTGAAAAGACAAGTTGCTACATTTTTGTTTGAGTTTATGTCCCCTTTTAGCATGTCCATCTACACTCTCCATTATTTTATTACATATACATGTCTTCTCTGTTCCTTTTAATTCTTGCACTATGTATTTAATAATGATTTAAATGAAATTTAGTCATGACTTGAATCTCTACCCTTGGGTTCTTCTGTCTATTAATATAGTGACCAACTTAACTGGTGTAGGTGTGAGAGAAATGTCATTTTTGGTTCATTTCGTGCCCAGTTTTGATGAGAGTGAAAACCACGGTCATGAGAGACAATGAGAGTAGATCCGGGTAACATCTCTTAAACTTGTACCACCATCATCTCTTGATTCCATTTTGACATATATCCCAATATACTAACAAAATTTGCACAACAAACCACAGTAAACTGTGTCTAACAATATTGAAATTTTACAGGTGTTCAGCATCCCAATGTATGTCTGTTTTTGATATCTGCAGTGTATGATATTAATTTGTTGATTGGATCTTAGTGGATGCCATCATGATGTCTGGGTGCATTGCATTTGTCTTGATAAAATTTGATAATGTATGTGAATTCATTTCATATCTAGTCCAATGGTGCTATCCCTTATGTAAATAATTTTATGCCTCTTCCTACTCAACACAAACCAATTGTCCCACAAAGCCTCTTATTGACAATATTTTAAGCTGTCAGAGAGAACCTCTCAAAACCATCCAGTACAGTGCTTTATAATATATTTCTTCATCAATTACTTATACAAGCCAATTTTTAGTATTGCAGTAATTGCACCAATAAAGGTGCAATTGTTTTTGTGATACTTGTAAGGTTATTACAGTATGCAGTGAATGCATTAAATTTGAAGATGGTCAGTATTTTGAATGTCCAAAATGCTGGAAGGAAAAAATCTTTATATTGTTTTTGAAATACATGTACAGAACTGCTCTCTACTATATAGCCTTAGTTGTACTATAAAAAGTCATTTATAATAGAGCACTTTTAATTTTCTTATTAGTGCTTCTTCTAGATTTGGTTACAAAAAATCCATATCTAAATAGCAAAGTCAAGAGCAGAGATTTGGGAGGTGGTGCAATAAGTAAGTACAAACTGCTTGTTTAAACTGTGAGTTTGAGCATACTAGCTAAACAGTCTCACCAGTAGCTACTGTACATAAGAAAGATTATGTGAATGCTCTAAAATAAGTGCCTGTTTACTAAGCTAAGTGCCTGTTTTTATCTAATCAGGGACCCATTGTCAAATGTTGGTGGAAAATGACTAAATTTCAAAATTCAAAAAAAACTATCAGGTATGCTCTGGGCCTGACTTAGTATCATCCTCCTTCAAGAATTTTGAATTTACCACAAAAATTAATTGAGGTACAGGGTGATATCTATATGAGATCAGATTGCTGGAACTTTTTCAAAAATGCTTTCCAAAGAAATATATGCACATCCAGTGATACCAAATGTCTGCCAAATAAATCCCGCCTATGCCCAACCATAAAAATAGCAAAATCTATTTTTTGCCTTAGCATTAACCCATAACCTGTACTGTAACTATATTCAGCCATATTATATATCATATTGTACCAGTGAGGGTTGAAAATGTGCACACAGTTACAGCTACAAATCAGCCTGTATAGTTTTATGGCAATGTGTGACATAGCTGTATACTGCTATGTTATGGTGTGCAACTCTACAAATCCTATTTGTTTGGGTTTAAATGTAATTTACTTTTGTCTAATTGTGCCTTGTATTTTCTATTCAATGTTTTTCTTTCATATTTTCTAATCTATGAGACTAGCAATCCCATGCAAAATGATCCTCTTTGTGGGCTTCAGAGAAGTGCCATATTTATTTCCAAACTCCTTTCATCTGTTTCTTCCACTACCAAACCATGATTTTTCAGATTTAAAATTTGTGTCACCCACCATACCAATTCCTTTTGTACTTCAATTTTTGTTGTATCTGTCCTATCAGTTGTACAGTCATTAACCGGTCAATGAGGCACCCAAATAAAGACCAGCCTTGTAAATTTTAAATACAAGGAATATGGACATTATGAACTGAGAGAAGTATGCGCATACATCATATCCTATGTAATATCTAGTTACAAACTCAAATTTAAATTGTTGAATGATATATCACATGTTATCAGTGCCGCAAACAAAGATCAGTGCGAAACCAGTCAATGAGGCAGGTGTCACACTATCCTAATATGGGTATTTTGCTTGGTCACTTTCCCTGGCAGCGAGTGCAACAAAATGTGACCCTCCTCATCTGCGGTGAAAGGGTGTAAACCATTCTGAGCTTACAATTCGTAGTGAGATACAGAGGCCCTTATTTTTGCGATTGTTATCTGTAATAAACTGGTACATTATACTAGTGAAGGGTAGGAGATACGCCAGACTATTAGGCTTTGAGGCTTTACTTCCTAGTGGGCCAACAAGAGTAATAGACCTTACAAACTAACTAAGGTGTAGTGTGGCCTATTAATCAGTGCTACGAATCAAAGACTACCTTTAGTTTCCTACACAGCTATCAAAGCAACCCTAACCGAGCGTCCGAAGCAATTGCCCGCTCCATTGATCATACTATTAGTCCCATGCAAAGAAGAAACTCTTAAGAAATGACCTTGGCTCTTACAAGGGGTAACACCCACCAGTGTCTTACCAAGGGATCGCCAAGTGATGAAAACCTTATTAATTAGCAAAAGCGATCACTGTGTCCAGGCCTCACAAGGCTGTTCACTAAATTAGGCGATCAACCGCTCGGGGATCAGGCATCACTGCACCACACGGGTGATCGCCCCACGGACCGAATGTATTGGCAATTGAAATCTTGTGTACAACTCAGCATATGGCAGTCTACTAGATCCGACTATAAAAACTTGTAATTTGCAATGCAGTCAACGTGGAGTGAGCGATCGCCCAGCCAGCGATCGCCACACGATACTAGAGGTGACTTGCCTCATGATAAGGGCACCTGCTGTTCCAGGAGGTCCTAAACCAATAGCAACTGTGCTTGGGAACCTTGGTAGGGTTTCCTAGGAAATATACCCCTAAGCAATCTAGTCCCGACATGCCTTAGCCGCGAGCCATCTGATAAAATAAGTCAGTTGATCGCTACCCAAGAAGGCACTGCTGCATGGACAACAATGTTATCTTCAAATAAGCGCCATAGCCCAGGCAAAATAGTACTTTCCACTATTATAATTGGTGCAGTAAAGGCTAGGCAGCATGCGGTCCATTTTCTTCCTTTTCTCTTAGTCTCTTTCAATTATCACAAGCCAAAGTATCTATTTAGTCTATAAAAACAGCCCTGTATCTTAGGATAGGAACCAAGTAATTTACACCCCAGATTTGATATCAGAATTTACTCTGAATAAGAATTCTAGTGTTAACACTTCGAGGGACTAGTGATTTGTGTGATAAGAGATTGAACACTGCAGTTCACCTTAAGCAATTAGGTGCTACCTGGTTTCGTGAGCGATTGCCATTGTGATATTCAACGTCAGGTCTATTAGACTTGATAAGCAGGCTTTTATAAGTCATCCGTGGACTGCCCTGGGGATTGTTAAGTATGGATTGGAACCCTATACGACTAGCGATTGCTCATAGTAACTAGGGACAACTGTCAGAGAACTCCGACTGTTCAGGACGTTGCCTATAGTAAGACTGCCCTGGGGATTATTAAGTACGGGTGGGAACCCTATAAAGGCTAGTGATCGCTCATAGTAACTAGGGACGACTGTCAGAGAAATCCGACTGTTTTCAGGACGTTGCCTATAGTAAACTAAGGACTGTGGACTAGTGTGCCCAGTTGCTTATAGGAACCAAGGATCTACTACGTGTTAATACGGGTGATTGCTTATAGTGTTTGATAAAGTTTGAGTTTGGGTTTTATAAAGAGAACTGTTAAGTGTCCCGTGTACACTCACCCCCAAAAGCGATCCCCCCTGACTAAAGGTGATTGCCCTCATATAGAGAGATCGCCCTTACTATTCAAGTGCCTTGTGTACTAGCCTGTAAAAGTGTTCTCTAGCTACTAGTGATCACCCCAGAGCGATCGTCTAAGTCTGCACTCTGCTAGAACTAGTTATTGTAATAAGCCTTACGAGCTTACCCTCCCAGATCGAACTGATCAATATAAATATTTGATTGGGTGTTGTGTATTGAGCAATTACAAAGTCACCCCAGCTAAACATCTCAGCGGGGCAGCCATTAAGTACCCGGCTGTTTGTAACATATACCACATGTGTTGGCTTAAACACATACAGCATACTGTATGCCAAGGGGCAGACCACGCTACCAGTATCAACTGAAGGATGCTGATGGACTACAAGTGCACTGTACCCGACTCTTGGCAGCCTTCTACAGATTATTTTAGTATGAGAATGAGATTGCTCATCGTGGAAAGGTGTCTCAAGCATTTACTAATGTATGCTAAAATGAGCCACAGATAGTCGAGCATAAAAACACCGATGCTTGTGTCTGAAAATATGGCCCAAGCAATGTGCAAAATATGCCAGCACAGCATATGGGAATACGAGCATGGAGAAGAAAATACCTACCGTTCATAATGAGTTGTGGGCAATTTGTGATGTGTGCTTGCATAAGAAGTAGGAGTATGAGCTTTGCCATAGAAGTGTTCAGCTTTGAGACAGTGTCGTGAGCAATTTATAGAATGAGTTGAAACAGACTAAGCAATCTGAGAGAAGAGTACCCACGCTTGGAGAGCATCGCAATTACACATTCTGACCTCAGATAAAATTTCCTGAGAGCTGTGCAAGGTGCGCTGATAATAAATACAGGAATATAGGCACTGAGAAAAAATGCTTGCCATTGAGCCGATGTTCTGAGCATGATATCAGACATACCAACACATATTTCATGAGTGTGAGCACCTGAATAGAAGTGTTTGTTGTTATGAGCACTCTCCATGTATCTTGTGAGATACACTGACATGGCATGTGGAATCTGAGCATTGTGAAATATATACTCAAGCAATACAGTAAGATTAGAAAATAATCATGTGATATCTGAAATAAGTGTCTGATACACAGTTCTCAGAACCTACTTTGAAAGGTGAGCAGCCAATTCTTGGTACTGAATCATCCGCAGTGAATACCAACACATTTAGAACTGCGCTCGGGCTACCCCAGAGAAACCAAGTATCAATTATCAAATGCTTGTATGTGATATCTGAAATAAGTGTCCGATACACAGTGCTCGGAACCTAATTTGAAAGGTGAACAGCTGATTCTTGGTGCTGAATCACCCACAGTGAATGCCAGCACATTTAGGACTGCAAATGGTAAATCATGCGCTGCACAACTTGGCGCAAGGCAAACTCCAGCCACCAATTGTAATCTGCACATATTATCTTTGCATTCCTTGAGCATGCAAATTGGGCAGGTGTGTTGGCCTTGGAAATTCATGCATTAGTACACAGTAAAGATAGAAATTTGATATTAATTCTGTACATATAAATAGAGGGGGAAGCTCTACGAGTTTCCCCAGTTGAATATACATATTCCCTTCATCTCTGTTTTGTTCTGGCAGTCCTGACATCCCTCCACAGAAATTCTCAGGATTTATTTCAATTTCTACAACTTTCAGAGCGAAGTAGATTGGATCTACTTTGCCCTCACCTCAACTGAACTCAGAGTTCTCTCTCACTTCACAGTGTCCCTGCCAAATTAGCAGGAAAATATCCAAATTTTCTGACCAGATTCTGATTGGAACCACTGGAACCGACTGGTTCCATTGTTACTGAGTCTGACCAAATCCAATCAGAATTTGACTGGAATCCAACTGGAATCCAAGTGGAATTCATCAAATTTGAAACCCAATTAGACCTAATTCCAAATGGAATCTGAGTGGTACCAAGCGGAACTATATTATGTCAGCATACTATTTACAGCTCAGCAAGTAATAACATAAAAGTATACATAGATCTTAACAGTTTGTGACAAATTTGGTATTGTTAGAATTGTAAAATTGAGGAGAATATATTTACAGTGAGGGACAAAACCATTCAAATGAGTTTTGAAGTTGGACTGTTCCTTGAATAACTCAAGAATAACTCAACCAAACATGTTCAAACTTTTTACAGTGGTAGAGTATCATGTGACTAACATGTTCCAATTTGTTTCATTATATAATCTTAATTCCTTCACACACTATTCATATTTTACTAGCACAAGTCAATTTGAATGGTTTTGTTCCTTCATATACCAAGCATGTGAGTTTGTTTAATCAAAGCAAATAAGTACAAATAAAATCATGTGACTGATTCAAAATGTGTATATATACTCTGTGTCCAAGTTCACACTACTCCCCACATTCAATTCTCACTCAAACACTCATGCGATCACTCACTCCTGCTTAATGCAACTGTGTTCTTGAACTGCTTGACAAAGGCCAGTCAAGTCATGCTATCTCCACTACCACTGGTATAAGTGTTGGTTCTATATCCAATATTTGCTCCAAACATTGCTCAACACTTTCCAAATCTGTTGGAGGCCGTCCATGCAAGCTTTCATCTGCTGATACCCAATATGCTATTTGTCTTATCACTTCTCAGAAGGCTGAAAATGCCACTGAGGTTGCTATAACCCTGCAAGACATGACCAACACATCCTTTTCTGTGAAGACTGTATGGAGAGCACTCAGGAGCACTGGGATGAAGGCTGTAACCAAGCAAAAACAATCTTTTCTCTCCAAAAAAGACATAGAGGGCTTAGAATAGACTTTGCAGAAGCACACAAAGACTGGACAGTGGAGGACTGGAAGAGAGTTATATGGTCAGATGAGACCAAAATCAATCATTTGGGGTCAGATGGGAAGAAATGGATGTGGAAAAAACCAGGAGAGAGATTGAGTGACAGACTGGAACAGTCAAATTTGGAGGAGGTTCTCTGATGATCTGGGGTTGTATGTTCTGGGAAGGACCTGGATATGCAGCCAAGATTCATGGGAGGATGGATGCTGATCTTTTGTCAGCATTCTGGATGATGAACTTCATGAATCAATCAGATATTACAGAAAAAAAGCCCACAGATATACTTTTTCAGCAGGATAATGACCCCAAACACAAGAGCAAGAAGGCCCAGAACTGGCTCAAAGACAGTGGTTTAGAAGTTATGAAGTGTCCTCCTCAATCAGCAGACCTCAATCCAATTGAACACCTTTGGCATCACCTCAAAACTAGACTTGGAGAATATGATAGACCAGTATCTGGAATTACAGAGTTGTGGGAAAGAGTACAGAAGGAAAGGAATGATATTCCAGTCTCTGTCTGTCAAAATCTGATAGTGAGTATGCCTAGAAGGGTTCAGGCTGTACAAAGTACTATAATATTAGAATATTGTTTTATAACATGAGAGGGACAAAACCATTCAAATCAACTTGTGCTAGTAAAATATGAATAGTGTGGGAAGGAATTAAGATTACATAATAAAACAAATTGGAACATGTTAAAGTAGAGGACGCCAGGAACCCATACATTTACATCAGCTGCTTAGTAAGCACCAAGAGCGGCTAAATATTGGATTTGGAAAAAAAAAAAAGTTTGTGGTTACAATTTTGTGTATTTATGTCTTCCTACTTTGCTCCACCATACTTCTTTTCAATCTCCTTCTTCAAGTTGGCAAGAATATCAGGACCAAGGCACCTATAACCATGATACTTTCTGTTTGTCTACACAGCCTCAGCACCTGACAAACCCTGCATCTTTAGTAGATGCTTTTTTTGGTTTTAATAGGGTTGTTAATATTATATTGTCAACTCATAGATAGGACCAGGTAGAGTGTGTTTTTGGACGCATTTTGGTTTTTTCAGCACTGTATCCCTCACCTATCCTTCACTAGACAGTCAGGTGTATGATTACATAAGCGGCCAAATGTTAGGGTTGCGATTTTATTTTTTGTCCCCTTTGTTTCTAAATATCAATTGAGACACTGGGTGACTTTCTGGGTGAAAATTTTTGACCATCAAAATCTCAAGACCTTCTACGCTTTGAGGAAAAATATTTCCATAGAACTTTAGCTACATCTATTCTACATACTCCTATGGTGTTATTTTAGTGCTGAGTGTTTCGATGTGCAAGAGTTTGAGACTGCCAGTTGAGGTCCATTTTGATTATGTAAGGGTGTGGGGTTCCTGACGTTCTCTACCTTAGTCACATGATACTCTACCACTGTAAAAAGTTTGAAATTGTTTGGTTGAGTTATTCTTGAGTTATTCAAGGAACAGTCCAACTTCAAAACTCATTTGAATGGTTTTGTCCTCACTGTATTGCTAAAATGTTGCAGACAAGCTTTTCATCCAAGCCAGATAGTTAGACACTACTCACCAATGTTATTAGGAGTGTGATGGTAGGCTCAACTTTGCCACTGATGCCTGGACCTCACCAAACCATAAGGCCTATGTTACCTTCACCATTCACTTTGAGCACAATGGGAGGCAATGGCAATGTTGCTCTATTTGGTTGAAGTCCCAAGGTTGCACACTGGGGCTAATCTTGCAGATGCATTTGTTGATGTCTTGCAGGCCTTTGGTATTAAAGAAAAGGTAAATAAAAAGTTGGAGAAATTTATTTACTGACCTATTGAACAGATACTCAGCATTACTGCTGATAATGCATCAAATAACGACACAATGATTGATTGCCTCAGTGTCATTCTTGACAACTTCCCAGGTGCTGCTAATCAGACATGATGCTTTGCTCATACCATCATTCTCTCAGCGAAGTCTGTAATCAAGCAGTTTGATGTACCAAAGGCAAAGAGTGGTGAGGTGCTTGATAAAGCAGCTCAAGCTCTGCTGACCTGGAATTAGAGCTGGACATTGAGGATTGAGCAGAGCAGAGCACTAGAGACATACCCAGCAATGAGGAGGGAAGTGAGGACAAGCCAGCAGATACTTGGGTTGACTTTAGAGAGGGGCTGAGTGAAGAGGAGAGGAAGAAGCTCGATGTGAGCATTCAGCCAGTGAGATCAATGCTTGTTAAGGTTTGTTGATCATTAAGTCCTAACCCTATACCATGGCTAATTTAAATCTACAGTTACACAAGGTTGCATTTGCTCTCAACTCCACCACCCTCCTCCTCCCCACCTGGTATGAGGCACTCACTACATCATCTGCCTCGGCAGATGATGCTGCATAATGTCTCTACTCATTGGAACTCCACCTTTGACGTGTACTTTACAGTGCCCCCATTTTCCGTTGGACTCCAATGGACTTTCACCGGACCCAGCCAATTCCAATGGACAGTCCAATGGACGTCCAATGGATTCCGTTGGACTTGACAACATTCCAGTACCAGTCCAGTCAGAGTCCAGCCAAATTCGGTCAAAGTCTGGTCAAGTCACTTCAAGACAGAAAACAGGTGGACTGGCCGGGACTGTCCAGTCCGTTGGACTTCCGTTGGACTTCCAGTGGACTTCCACCGGACTCTCAGCACTTAATTAGACCAGATCCAAGAGTGCTCTGTCCAGTGGATGTCCAGTGGACTGTCACTGGTTTAATTGCAGACTTGGGAGGAGTTAGGGACAGTTGCAGTGTTCTTGGAAGCTTTGGGAGCCATATTAAGGAAGCTAGGTCACTAGGATAATACTTCAATCTTATCTTTAATTCATGTAACAATGTAATATAATATATTGAAAACTATATACTACATTATTATCTGACTTTGTGAATTTCACTAAGTCCAACTTTAATTTCATGGAATGGAATGGAATGAAATTCAGTTGGATTCCAACTGGAATGTATTACTTAAAGTAGATTCATATAATAGTATAATATAATATATTTAAAACTATGTACTACATTATTATCTACAATTTTATCTACAAGGTACATTATCATTAAAGATAATAATAAAAATAAGAAAGCGAGACAGAAAAAGAAAAAGCAAAAAAGAATCAAAAAAATAGGGGAGGATAGACGTGTCGGTCGTAGCTGCACCGTACGTGTTGTCATCGTTGTCGCCGTTGTCATGGCCTTCGCACGTGTCTGCAGCGTCCATCCTACCTGTTGTTGTTGCCCCCGCCGTCCGCGGTGTCGCTGTTCCCCGCCGTGCACGTGCTCGCCCCCCTGTCCGTGCT
>JAJIRX010000183.1:0-28939 GCA_023853785.1 Psilocybe azurescens | reverse complement strand
GCGGAAAGCTTGGGAATGGATATTAGAGCTGCGAAGTGGGCTTGCCGTAGTCCATTGATTGATTGATTAGGAGCAAAGAAATTGACATGGCGGAGGGCGGAAAGAAATCATAGGGTAAAAATCCAACAGCACCGATAAGTAAAGAACGGCGGATTTCAACAATGGTATCAACCGACAAAGACATATGTATGAAGGGATAGGAAAGGTTCTTTCGGCAAGAGGGACATTGGAGGGGCAGCAAACGGTCTGGAATATTCAAAGGTAAGTAAGCTAAAGTAGAGTAGCCAGCAGATAACTTACTTCTGGACCCATGTTTCACCGATGAGCTTCAAGGCCTCAGATGGCGCAATGGCTTTGCAACCATGGCTATTTGCAACATTCTGGGAGTACACGATTGGGCCATATCGAATAAATCGGGTAGCGATGGAGGTAGCGAACAGGAAGAGGTGACGAAGAGACCATGTAATAGGGACAATAGAGGGCGGATGGCGACATCGGAAGGTGTCGGTCAAGGACTCAAAAAGATGGAGAACGTTGGAGGAGACAGTAGGATGTAGAAGAAGCGCTCCTCCGCATCCTCATCTTTATCAACATATGAAGGCGGCAGAGAATGTAGATCCCGTAGATCCTGCTGCCTGGATGGCGATATCGGAAGGAGTCGAGGACTCAAAAAAAGATCCGAGGACATTGGAGACAGCAGGATGCAGAAGAAGCGCTCTTCCGCATCCTCACCTTCATCAGCGCCAATGAAGGCGGTAGCAAAGGTAGAACCGGTTAATCTTGCTGCCTGGATGGCGATATCGGAAGGAGTCGAGGACTCAAAAGATCGAGGGCGTTGGAGGAGACAGTGGGATGCAGAAGAAGCTCTTCTGCATCCTCACTCTCATCAGAGACAATAAAGGCGGTAGAAAAGGTAGAGCTCGTAGATCCTGCTGCCGGAGTCAATAGGGTTGACCCCAATCCCAAGGCAACGTACCTTGGGATTGGGCAAGGTTGAGAGGAGAGTGTGAAGAGATCGATGACTGTCGCAGGTGATCACGTGAATATTCAAACTCCGTCGTACACATGAATATTAAAACTCCGATGCACACGTGAATATTCAAACTCCGTTGTACACGTGAATATTCAAACTCCGTCGCACACGGGATTAGCGACGTTAACCTTTCGCCCAAGTCCTCACCACTACATTGATATAGACGAGCGTTTCTTCTATATCATAGTCTGTGGTCACCCTCAACTTATTTATTTCCGTCAATCTCTCCTACTTCCTCGTTGCGCGGTATACTAAAGCAGGACTCGTCATTCATTTTCTCTTTTTGTTCCTCGCCTAGTATCTTATCGTGCACCTTCGAGTCGAATCGTTCAGAGCATGATATAGGCGAGCGTTTCTTCTATATCACTGCTCGTGGACTTTCCTCGTTCCTAGTACCGCTACATTTCACGATATACGAAGGATCCATTGTTTCTCTATTGTTTTCCCTCGGCGATTTTATCCGTCCTGTTCTGATCTCTAGAATCGAACCGTACGTTTGAATTTCTAAATCTCTTTTCTCTCTTTGATTTGATCACTCTTTTCTAGATCAGTATTCCTATCCTTTGATAATCCACACTCTCTTCTGTATAGCTTCAGGATCCCATTGTGGTCATGTAAGTCAACAAGTCCGTATCACGCATCTGAACGCAATTTCTAACACATCTCGTCTTCCATAGACAAGTGATTTTGTTCAATGTCCTCCACACCTTTCGACTGGACGAACGGATGTGTTTTTATACAGAATGGCACCATCTACTGCTCTCCCAATTCAAGGCGTCCTGTGCTTATCCCCCCACACCCCACTACCAGTCCCTTGACGCTAAACTCCTGAACGTCGCGATGTTCAAGCAGCCTGTATGGTGGTCGGATTCGTTTGGCTGGCTTTCATTCGTGCCCTTGGCACCCTCCTTTCTTTCATACCCGTTCCAAGACTTATGCTGGATTCCACATACCAAGGAAACTACCGCCTTGGGAGGCGATGGTTATCGATACGAGATGGATGAGGACAGCTGCATGAAGTGGGAAGAGGCAGAAACCCGCTTGGTGGAAGCTGTACATAGACTCCGAATGGCGTACAACATCCGCGGTACAACGCCTCCTCCCCATCTTTGTTCAACTATTCAAAGTCGCATAAATCAGCTGCGATTTCTGGAAAGATGAGCAAGTTGGCGCGGGACTGGTTTGCTATCTGGATGGGTCTTCTATCTTACATCCTGGCCCAAGCATCGCTTCCGAGAATTATAAAACGCCCAGTATGCCGCCAAGGCGAGAACTGTCCATATCCTTCCTGGTACATGAAACTCGCAAAGGACCCCAAAATCTCTCTGGCATGGTTAGACGGGCTAAGCACCTCGACTGTCAATACTTTTGACGCCAAAACCCCTCGTGCGGGTGTTGTATTACGATGGACCGAGACAGATAAACTACGGCCGTCTATCGATTTCTTTTGGATCATCACATTCCAGTATACTACCCTTGGACAATAGCTGAGGAAGAAGCTGTTCATCGCGACGGTTCTTTGAGGCACCTTCAGCCGCCGGAACAGATGGTTAAACGAGCTTTAGATGCCATTTTCCAGGACCGCGATTTCGCATTGGGCGCTTTAATTATGAATTCTTACCTCTGGCGGAAAGAGAGTCCCCAAGATATTAGCATGCACTTACTGGATATCAAATCACAGCGACGTCCTTTGTTTTTCGATCACGTGAGCCCGCAAGTTTGTGCGTGAAGCTAACCATGGCGATAGACCTTTCCAGGATCCGTTGTTGGCTCAAGACAAGCTTGAGCTCTTGATTGCTGAGCGTACATCAAAAGAAGAAGAGGCTGCTCGTGTTGCCTCCAATTTGCCCATGCGTAACATGATTGGGTGGTTAAACGAAGAGGAGAAGGGCGCACTATACCAGGACTGGAAAACATTTTTCGACAAAAGAACAAAACGCAATGCCGAGATCTTGGCTTTGGAGGATCCTTCTACTTGTCAAATCTTGCTGGAACAGGGTGCTCGTCCTCCTCTCGTTGATACCACAATGTACGAATGGAAGACGATTCGTTCTTCTAGAGGAAAAAGCTTTACATGCGAGTCCGTGTCAACAGCGCCAACCAGCAGGCCGTACATGGCTGTTATACCAAATCTCACAGGGTTTACGACGCTCTCAACAACGAATGGGATCTTTGTAGGGACTTCACACCGCCGCTTGAGTTAGCTGAGGGTGGCGACATGGATGATGATATCGATTACGGCGATCCCAACCTTGCTGACTATGACGATGGCGATGTTCTCTATTCACCTTGCCAAATGCCGTCTACTTCCTTCACTCAGTTTCCTGTGTATGTGGATTATAAAGATGATGATTGGAACAGTGGCGAAAACTATGACAGAGACTGCCATGCTCGTATAAAACCTTCTGCGCCGTTACAGAAGACGAAGACGCCCGAGCTATTGCCATCCATGAGGGGAAACTGGTCCAGAAACGCAAGATGCTATCCTATCCCTGAAATATGGGTACGGATATGTACCGCCACTGTCCACTGTCAGTACGACACAAGCGTCGACATATGATTGGCGCACAGTATCTCGGGGCTTTGGATTCCTGCAAGGTGGCAAAGATGAGGAATTGGGACAGGCCGACCGTGCGGCTATACAAGAGATTTTTTCTGCCATGGTGGCAAAAATTGATTCACAAATACCGACGGAGCTCTGGGATCTTAACGACACAAATCATCTGTCCCTCAGTCATTTGCAAGATTTCAATCTTATCGATAGGCCATCCGATAATTTATTTGTGTTCAGTAAGCCTCGGACAATAGCGTCAGACTGGATGCTCGGAGTGCAGTCCCCTGAGATCGCTCTGTATGTATGTCGTCTAATTTTATCTCATTCGGCACATACCATACAGACTGTCTCTTGTTGTCTCCTGCGAGAATGTATCCCCATTCAGCACTCTAGTGCTCTTGGAAGTGAGAGCACGTGTTTTCACTGTAAAAGAGCCTTACGCACCCACATCCTTTCGCAAAGCGGGTTACATTTTTACTCTCGAGGACTTTGAGGCTGCCATGTCGCGGTGCAAAGAAGTCGTCAGCCAACCCTCACGGCCATGCAGCACTATTGATGGGGGATAATTTCTCGGATTGCTAGGCAATACAGCGAGCTTCAACGCAACACTGCAGGGACCCTCTGTCAAAATTACGCAATACCAGATGGGATTACGTGTCTACTGCTGTTTCTAATGGATACTCATATTGTGACAGCGAGCTAACTGCAAACGAGCTGGCAGCAATATGCAGAAGCGTATTCTATGTATACTGGTAAATTACCATTACAACCAAATGGTTTCCCACTAACATGTCTGAACAGATCTGCCGGAGCAAATCACTGTCAAATCCTGGTTTCCTCCAGCTGCCATTTGGTCCTCATATAACGCATACAACTGTCCGGGATGGACTGAACGCAATGAACAATTTTTTTGGAACGTTTGCAAGACATTTACAAGGGTGCTCAACCTTACACCGTCACCGAATGGAAAAGAAAGCTCAGAGGGAATAAGCTGTACAGGCAACTTATCGCGAACAATGCAAAGCGCGCCAAGCTTTTTATCGACAAACATCTGCCTGTGCAAGTGCCTGGATAGACTGGACATCTTTGCGTGTACACAAGGACCGACATGCATCTTGTTCCATCTCCCGACCGACTTTTCGTCTATCTTCCTTGTAATCTTGTTCACCTCTCGTCTTCGAAATTGTCTGTCGCTGTCTGTCGTTGCCGGCCATTTCACTCCGTCTTGCTTATCATATTATTTTGTTTGTCCATAGATTAATGTTGAATTCTTCTTGCTCTGCGTAGTGGCCTATGTTTGAAGGTTTAACATTGTGAGCCTCTTGAGCATAGCAAACCCATGTACCTCCAATCATTCGATGCTGAGCCTCCTGGTCCTATGGTAATGTATTGGGCGTGGACTTCGTGGAAACTATTCCTCATGCGAGCAAACTATCAGGTCACGTCTCGCGATTAAAGGTCAATTATCTATTTTCATGTTCGTGACACTCCCACTTACCTATCGTTTTGGATGTTGGAAATGTTCGCAAAGTCATTGAACGAGTAAATTTGCTCACTGGTATTGTGAGTCCCTCATTTTTCGTTAATCGCTTATTTATTGGATGTGCCTAATATACAGTGACTACAAATCTTCAAAACGATGGACTGTGTACAAGAAAATGCGCAATATATATATACAAGTTACAAAAATCGCTTCAAATCACTCTGCCACCTGTTCGTTCTGCACGTTGATCTCCATAACGTGCACCCAGCTATTCAAGATAGGTTTTCCTCTCCTATACTTCGATGATCGCCCGTCTAACTGTCGGCTTTGAAGGTTGCTGCTTTGTCTTCGAAGAGATGAGCGCCACCAACGTAGTAGCCGGTCGAGGTCGAAGAGCGGCGCAGCGTATAGTGATCAACGTTATGTGAATCGTCGCTGGAAACCTTTGTGGACTTGTGAAAAATCGAACTATGAGCCGGAATTAGCGCTGAAGGACAAAGAAACGGACACGGGAGACTCATGTTATGACCATACACCCCCTCCATTACATCGGCGGCGACCTTGCGGTTCTTCTGCGCTGCCTTCTCGATGTCGTCGACGATATTCGGGGCCCACTTTGCGATGAGATCGACGATATGCGTTCGCGTTCGCGTATTGCGCGGGAAGTAGTGTTTGTGGAATCGAATCGAGAGTTGCATGGCGTAAAGAGCTACAAAGACACGGTTAGTGAAGAATATACGTTGAATAAGCACTGACATACAGTAGCAGGTCCCAAGAGCTCCGAACCGCCACAAGGTCACACCCGTTGGGAAGCGACCCGACTTGAAGGTGGTGGTTGAGAAGCATCTCGAACGACTCACCGTTTTTCTTAAATATGCGACATCGCTTTTCTCTATACGTGACGCTTGGTGCATTATTTGATGAATTCGTGTCATTTTCGGTAGCTCGTCGTCCAGTCTCCGTTTGTACAGAATCAGCGCTATCAATTAACTCTCGACCTTATGCTTCCACCTCAACAACTACAGCGGTCAAGATCTGTCCCGGCTGCCATCTTTTTCTTCACAGGGAGTCGCTTCGGACACACGGGACTCTGCTGGAACATCTGGGAAACAACAAGGAAATCAAGACACGGAGACACACATTCAAGTCACATTGCGGCTACTGAGCTCGATCTGAACGAGAAATAGGCGAAAAATAGACATTTATTGTAGATATCGATGGCCCAAAGGAAGGCAAAGAACTGACCGTCCAGATATTAAAACCGGGTCCGAGTCCGGGAATGCACCCAAGCACCCACCACGAACATTTTCTTATGATATCGATTTTGGTCCAGAAGCTAATCAAAGCATGATATTTCACGACGTTATTGCACCTATGGTAAAGGAGATTATTGAAGGATATAATTCTACCGTATTTGCATACGGGTAAACAGGAACGGGAAAAAGTCACGTGATACACTTGTCTGATATTCTCACTCTTTGAACCTCCCCACAGATTCACCATCCCAGACGATTTGGTCCCCATCTCAGTGGACGGCCCTGCTCTCACGGTAGGAATCATTCCCGTGTCTTATTTCGTCTGTTTCATGAGCTCGAAAAAGTATATACGGACTGTATAGCGATAATATCCTATATCAAACTCTACAACGAAGAGCTTGGGGACCCGATTTTGACATGGCCGCTCGCCGTCCGGTCTCCACTCGCACAAGAATTAACAACAATCTCAACCCGATGCCTCCACCTCAACAACTACAGCGGCCACGATCTATCATGTCCCGACCGCCCGTCTTCCTCTTTACAGAGAATTGCTTCAGATACATAGGCCCCCGTTGGAATATTCGGGAAACGACAAGGAGATCAAGATGCAGAGACACACATTCAAATCGTATTGCGCTACCGAGTTCAGTCTCAACGAGAAATAGACGAAGAACAAACGGTCATTGTAGATATCAACGGCCCAAAGGAAGGCAAAGAACTGACCGTCCAGATATTAAAACTGAATTCGAGCCCGGGAATGCACACCCGAGCACCCACACGAACATTTCCTTATGATATCGATTTTGGTCTAGAAGCTAATCAAAGCATGATATTTCACGACGTTATTGCACCTTTGGTAAAGGAGATTATTGAAGGATATAATTCTACCGTATTTGCGTACGGGTAAACAGGAACAGGAAAAACGTATGTTATACATTGTCCGATATCGTCACCCGTTGAACTTTCCCCACAGGTATATTATGCAAGGCGATTTGGTCCCCACCTCAGTGGGTGACCCTGCCCTCACGGTAGGAATCATTCCCTGTGTCTTATTTCGTCTGTTTCATGAGCTCAAAAGTATATACAGACTGTATAACGATAATATCCTATATCAAACTCTACAACGAGGAGCTTCGGGACCCGATTTCGACATGGCCGCTCGCGGTCCGGTCTCCACTCGCACAAGAATTAACAACAATCTCAACCCGATGCCTCCACCTCAACAACTACAGCAGCCACGATCTATCATGTCCCGACCGCCTTCTTCCTCTTTACAGAGAATTGCTTCAGATACATAGGCCCCGTTGGAATATTCGGGAAACGACAAGGAGATCAAGATGCAGAGACACACATTCAAATCGTATTGCGCTACCGAGCTCGGTCTCAACGAGAAATAGACGAAGAACAAACGGGCATTGTAGATATCGGCGGCCCAAAGGAAGGCAAAGAACTGACCATCCAGATATTAAAACTGAATTCGAGCCCGGGAATGCACACCCGAGCACCCACACGAACATTTCCTTATGATATCGATTTTGGTCTAGAAGCTAATCAAAGCATGATATTTCACGACGTTATTGCACCTATGGTAAAGGAGATTATTGAAGGATATAATTCTACCGTATTTGCGTACGGGTAAACAGGAACAGGAAAAACGTATGTTATACATTGTCCGATATCGTCACCCGTTGAACTTTCCCCACAGGTATATTATGCAAGGCGATTTGGCCCCCTCCCCAGTGGATGGCCCTGCTCTCACGGTAGGAATCATTCCCGTGTCATTATTTCGTCTGTTTCATGAGCTCGAAAAAGTATATACGGACTGTATAGCGATAATATCCTATATTGAACTCTATAACGAGGAGCTTCGGGACCCGATTTCGACATGGCGCTCGCTAGTCCGGTCTCCACTCGCACAAGAATTAACAACAATCTCAACCCGATGCCTCCACCTCAACAACTACAGCGGCCACGATCTATCATGTCCCGACCGCCTTCTTCCTCTTTATAGAGGATTGCTTCAGATACATAGGCCCCCGTTAGAATATTCGGGAAACGACAAGGAGATCGAGATGCAGAGACACATTCAAATTGTATTGCGCTACCGAGTTCGGTCTCAACGAGAAATAGACGAAGAACAAACAGTCATTGTAGATATTGACGGCCCAAAGGAAGGCAAGAACTGTACCCTACCGGTGAGTCACACACCAATGGTTGCATTGTATTCTGACGATATGCTTATTGGTACCCTATCTACCCAGTGAATCGAAACTGACCAGGCTTCTGCAAGACTCTCTGAGAGGATGAACAAAGACCTGCATCATCGCCACAATATCTCCAGCTAGCCTTAATATCAAAGAAAGCGCTCTCCACACTCGAATACGCCCTCCAGCGCAAAAATCCATCCGGAAGAAACCTGAGATTAATCAACGCATGACGGCGCAATTCGCTTCTGAAGGATCACATCGTTGAGATCGAACAGCTCGAAGCTGATCTCCTTGCTGCTCGCGAGAAAAACGGCATATGGTTTTCCGAGGAACACTGCAAGCAGCACATTGCCGAATCGGAACTGAGGGAAGCAGAATTGGTGGAAGCGAAGAAACAAGTAACGGTCATCGGGAACCAGATGGGAGCCGTCCGCTGACGAGTATGACCAGAGTATAGCCCTACTCAAGTCCAGAGAAGAAGAACTGGACGAGACCAGAATTATTCTTAAACAGACCGAGAACGTCTTATGCCAGCTTGAAGCTGATCTCCTACGTGTCACTGACGAATACGAAAGGAAGTCGTCATTCCCAAAGCTCATCAAGAGACGGAGGTGACGATCAATGGCATGGCAATAGGGCTAAAAAATGTAACAGAAGAAAGCCTGCATGATCTTGGAAATGTCTTCGAGAAGTTAGGTGAGTAGAACCGTCCTGTTTGATGAAGTCGCTCTTAATTTTTTTGTAGATCGCAAAAATAAAGTCTTAGTTTCAAACAGATAAATTGTTTCGGAGAATGAAGAACTTATTCACACCTTCGCAGATGCACTCGCTGAAGAAGCTGGCGGAGTTAGGTCAACTTATGAAGACACTGAGAAACAGCCTCAAAGACAACACAACAAATTTCCATTCTTCACAAAAACAGACGATATACAGTCAGGTGGAAAGGGTGAATGCCCATTTCAAAGGCGCCCAGGATCTATTCCAACAAATCGAGAAATGTGAAGCAGTCGGTGACCGTGCGCTATCTGGTCTCAAAGAGCAACTCGAGAAGGCGTATTCGTCCTTCAATTCTGACGTATCTTCCTGTCAGGGAAAACGGTGGCAGATTGTGAACAACATTCCGGCAAAGCCATATCAGCCGGCTTCGACCAGCTCGAAATATTGGAACAATCGGCGACAATTTTGTCCTCCCTTTTGGACTCAATCCTCCCGCGACGTCCAAGACTATCTCAGCAACGAAAGTGCCGCGCTGACGGAGCTGCAGACATTGGGAGAAACTACAACCACGCAGGAATTACTACATCTTCAACGTCAGAATGTCTTGTTGGCTCAGATGCTCGTCAACAAGCGGAAGGACGCCGATAAAGCCAAGAACGACCTGCTTCAACGTGTTTCGGGACTACTTGGCGAATTCATGCAAAAGCACGGCGACTCTCTGAAGGAATCCATTAGTAAATTGCAACGCAGTAATGTGGAGGTCAGAGAGCTATTGAAATCGACGTATGAACGACAGTCCAATCTACACGATAGTCTGTCAACCACAAATGGTGAACTGCAAAATCAGATTGAAGCATCCAGGGATAAAGGCAGTGAAGAGAAGGAGAAGGCGGCGGTCCAGGTATGAAATTCTAGTTCTCCAACTTCGATGACTGGTTTATACTAATTATGTCTTGTAAGAATGCCGCAACTGCGAAGGAGGTGATAAGGGCTTCAATACAAGACGTGCAAAATGATATTACAAGTTCGGTTACAACCCATTCAAAGTGGGTTAATCGACAGGTACAATCTATGGACAAATCTTTCGCGAAATGGTATGTTTATTTTCCTTGACCAATATCGAATATACTGACATCGTATGGGTAGCTTTTAAAGAATACAGTTGAGCTAAACGTGCCAGGATAGAGGCACCAGATGGAATACACGCGAACATCGAAAGTCATCATTCTGCCCAACACAATTTTATCGTGTCAATTCCCCAGGCAGAAAAACACGCTGACCAAGTTGCTTCTTCTAGGAGTCTCTTCTTGTAGTTTACATTTCACCAACCTAAAAATTCATGTCCCAGGCTTGTGTGCTTCTCGCATTACACCATGCGGCTGGACGCGTTCCACTTTCAGAAGAACGAGGATCACACGTGTAACATCTATATCCAAACATAATTGTAATGCAGCAGGAAGCGTGTTTCCCTCATCCACATCATCAAAAACATTTCTGCTACCTAAATGCTAGTTGACAAGATGCTTTGTCCTCGCTGCTCTGCCCCATTCGAGAATGAATCAAGGCTTTTAAGCCACATGAATCAGCCAAAGTCTCGTTGTCGTCATGCCTATGAAAATGTTATTCACTTTCGATCCGGAGTTAGTGCCTCGGAAGCGCAAGCAATTGTGCAGGATACGGGCCTTGAAACAGACAATCCTATTCATTCAGTAGTCGCAGCAGACTTCTCACCTGAAGATAACTCTATGGACGTCGACCACCGTAATGATCATTCAAATGATATGGATGTCCACGAAATATTGCCCGAGTCCTCTAGCCCATACTTCAAAGTGGAGTATCCTGGGGCCTCCAAGCAGTACGGCAGAGATGCCACTTTTATGGAGAAGTTCGACAAAGACAAATATGCAAACCAACGGATCACAAACCTTTATTACCCTTTTTCTTCGAGGGGATGAATGGGAGCACGCACTTTTTCTCCTACTGTTACGGACACTTTATTTTCTTTTTGCTTTTCCTTTCTCTTTTCTTTTCTTTCCCTTTTCTTTGTCATCCGTCACATCATTGATACATCATCGTATGTTCTGATGAACTTTGCTTTCCATCATATCTATGAAACTCCATCATATCTTTGATGGACTTTCACTTCTATCTTTTATGATACATCTTTTGATGAACGCTTGATCTGTTTCCTCTATTCTTATATACATCTGCTGATGAACATTCAAACTTGTTTCAACTTGCTGTGCGGTTCATAGTATTTATACCAGGAAGGATCCACTGTATTCTTTAGCTAGTTCTTGAGAATCTAACCTCCTCTTACTTGACACTGCTTGGAACTTGCTGTTCTTGACTACTTGACTGTCGGCTTTATCCACGCACGTGAATATAAGCTTGAAGTCGTAACAAAGAACTAGCTCATCTACGAATCTCGCCCGCTCCCCAGCAGACGAGACCTCTGAAACCCTGACACGAAATTGGCAGACACCGAACCCGTCCAGACAAAGCTCTGAAGATATCAACCTAGGCAACGAAGACCTATCAAACTCGCTATACGACTTATTATCAACCCTGGCGATAGATCAAGAAGAACAAGACACAGACATGGTCGAAACAAACGGAAAGAAAGAAATCTCGATCAACAAACCCACCGTATTCGATGGAGACAGGACGAAATCCAGGTCTTTCATGCAAGACTGCTACCTCTACATGGACATAAACGATGACGTCTACAACACAGACAAGAAGAAAATTGCCTTCATTTTATCATTTTGCATGGAAGGAGGAGCAAAACTATGGAAGGAACAGTACTTGACCTCGAGGACAAAAGGAACTAGTCCCAACCAAACCCTCGAATGGGACACCCTCGGAACATTTCTCGAAAAAATTCCACGAGCGCATTCACTCCAGTGGATGAAACCAGATCAGCCATGAGCGACATAAAACGACTTAGGCAAAAACCCAACGAAAGGGTGGAAGACATCATCAACAAGTTCAAATTGTTGGTAGGACAAGCCAATCTAGGAACAGAAACGGAATCAGACCACACCCACCTCATTGGATTATTCCAAAAATGCATCACACCTCAGCTTGCTGACAGGATCCTGTACTCTGAAGACCTTCCAAGGACGATCCAAGGCTGGTACAAAAAGCAACAACATTTGACACCAACTATAGACTTGCCAAGGTCTTTAGAGAAGAACCAGAAGAAACGTGGGAGGGCGCCACAATGGAACAACTTCCCAAGAAACAACAGGAACTACGACCCAAACAGGATGGACATAAGCGCCATGACAGCTGAAGAAACGAACCGAATTAATCAGGAAAGGCGCCTGTTTCAGGTGCAAAACAACGAGGAGCATCTATCCAGAGACTGCCCACAGAAAGGACCAACAAACCAGAACAGAACCCAAGGACAACCCAGCAAGAAGTGGACCCCAAAGGAACTCCATGCCCATATCAGGAGCCTGAACAAGGACGAAAAAGAGCGAACTTCGCAGACCTCATGGTTAAAACAGGATTTGAAGAGAAAGAAGAAAAGGATTTTTAAAGTGGAGAAACAGGATGACGTCTGTCTCTCCTTATCTGAAGATACAATCTGTACTTACGGCAACAATGAGAATAAAACTATGCTTTTACCAGTTTCATTCCCCACCAAGAAACAGAATGGCTCACAAATCGTGCGAAACCTCTGCGCTCTTAGACTCAGGAGCAGGAGGGAAATTCATTGACCAGAACTATGCACAAAAACTTGGACTCAGAACCCAACCCTTGGAAAAACCGATCCGGGTTTATAACGTAGACGGAACCCCAAACAAGAAAGGAACCATCTCGTCATTTGTAGACCTGGACCTAAAGGTTGGAAACCGGAACCATCGGGAACAATTACTGGTCTCTGGGCTAGGAAAACAGAAAATTATTTTAGGATTCCCTTGGCTACAGGAAAAGAATCCAGGAATCAACTGGCAGAACGGACAGATAACTTGGAAACCACGTCAAGGGCCTACGATAAATCAAACCACCATTGAAGAAGAAACGGACAAACAAACACCAACAATCGAGACTACCCACCCATTGGAGGAATTCGAATCGTTAGTCATCCAATATATCGGGGATGCAAAGCGAAGAGCGAAATAAAAGAAACTTGGCTTAACACCAAAATCACGACCTCACAGATGCTGGCCCAACAATATGAACCAGAGAAACCGACAAGACCTCTCCAAGAAATTGTTCCCCCAGAATATCAATCATATATGGACCTTTTGATAAACAAGCGGCAGACCGATTCCCGGAACCAAGACCATGGGACCATAAAATTGAGTTAAAGAAGGATTCATACCAAAGAAATTCAAGGCATACAATATCACACCGGCAGAACAAACAGAACTGGACACCTGGACAAAGGAACAATTGGACAAAGGATACATTCGACCCTCGGAATCACCTATGGCATCTCCCCTTCTTCTTTTGTATCAAAGAAAGATGGAAAGCTTAGACCTTGTCAAGACTACAGGTATCTGAACGACTGGACGATCAAGAACGCTTACCCACTACCACGGATTACGGAACTTATGGACAAATTGAAGAAGCAAAATTCTTCACCAAACTAGATATCCGATGGGGCTACAACAACATCAGGATAAAGAAGGTGATCAATGGAAAGCAGCATTCAAAACCAACCGAGGACTTTTGAACCAACTGTAATGTTCTTTGGCATGTGCAATTCCCCAGCAACCTTCCAATCCATGATGGACTCAATCTTCGAAGACATGATATCACAATGCTTCATAATCATCTATATGGACGACATTCTAATCTTTGCAAAAGATCAAGGGGAATTGGAAAAATACACCAAAATGGTTCTACAACGACTCCGAGAAAGCGATCTCTATCTCAAACCGGAAAAATGCTCTTTTGCTCAAGGAAAAGTGGAATATCTCGGAATGATTGTTGAAGCAGGAAAAATCTCTATGGATCCAACAAAACTCAAAGGAATTCAAGACTGGCCAGCACCTACTACTCTCAAACAAGTCCGATCGTTCCTGGGCTTTGGGAACTTCTACCGAAAATTCATCCGGAAATTCTCTGAAGTAGCTCGACCTCTAAATGAACTCCTGAAGAAAGACAAAGGATTTCTATGGAATGACACAACTCAAGCTGCCTTTGATGAACTGAAGAAACGATTCACAGAAGAACCGGTACTCTTGATGCCCGACCCGCCAAACCATTTCAAATTGAATCTGACGCTTCAAAATATGCCTCCGGAGCAGTCCTTACTCAACTGGACGGAAATGGCGAAAGACACCCATGCGCATTTATATCAAGAACGTTCTCTCCAACCCCCGGAAAGAAACTACGAAATCTATGACAGGGAATTACTAGGAATAATCAGATCATTACAGGAATGGAGACACTACATCCAAGGATCAGAACACACGACTACGGTATATTCAGATCACAAGAATTTGACATATTTCAGATCGGCCCAAAATCTAAACCGACGACAGGCACGCTGGTCTCTGTATGTCTCAGAATTCAATCTGAAGTTGGTACATCTACCTGGAAACAAAATGATTCAATCCGATACCCTTTCAAGACGCCCGATTTCACCCCAGAAGAAGACCATGACAATGAAAACATCACCTTACTTCCAGAAAAGCTTTTCATCGACTTAATTGACGCCCGAGTTACAGGAAAGAATTGCCAATGCGAACGAACTGGACCACAATGCAGCAGAAGCAATGAAAACCCTATTAGAAGGAGGACCACCAAATGCACGACACGACCTCAGAGAATGGAAAACAGAGAATGTGAACGGCAAAACTATCTTATACTACCAAGGACGAGCCTACATTCCAAAAGATCAAACCCTCACGGAAAGACATAGTCAAATCATATCACGACCCTATCTCAGCCGGACACCCTGGAGAATTAGAAACATTCAATTCGGTAAAACAACACTACTGGTGGCCAGGATTACGATCATTTGTCAAGCAATACATAAAAGGATGTGCCGCCTGCCAACAGTTCAAAATAAATCGACATCCCTCTAACCCATCATTCATACCGATACCTGGACCAAAGTCAGCCCGACCCTTTGCAGACAGTGCTATGGACTTCCTTACAGACCTTCCACCGATCCTGGACAAGCAAGGAGAAGTTGAATTTGATGCAATTCTAAGCATCACCGATCACGGGAACACAAAGGACTTATCCTTATTCCATGCCGAATGAAAGGACTGGATGCTGAAAAGACTGGTAAACTCTTACTGGACAATCTCTACAAAAGGTTTGGACTACCAGACAGCCTCACATCAGATCGAGACCCCAGATTTGCCGCTGAATCATTCAAAGAGCTAATGAAACTCCTTGGAGTAAAATCGAAATTTTCAACTGCTTATCACCCTCAAACGGATGGAACAACGAACGATATAACCAAGAGATTGAAGCCTATCTATCCATATACTGCTCGTCTCACCCAGAGGGACTGGCACGAACGACTTGGGACCCTCGAATTCACTCACAATAACCGAAGGCATGCAGACAGACAGAGAACACCATTCGAATTAATTCTTGGATACTCCCCATTGCAATTCCCACTGCATTCGAACACACCAAGTTTCCTTCAGTAGAAGAAAGACTGAAGTATCTTCAAAAGGATCGAGAAGAAGCCCTAGCAGCCCATGAACTAGCCCGGACAAGGATGGCTGAAAGGAAAAACTCGAACTTCACACCGTTCATCCAAGGACAAAGAGTTTGGCTAGAAGCGACAAATTTACAGAGTAATTATCACAAGAAAATGGCACCAAACGAGAAGGACCCTTCAAGATCAAAGAAGTCTTAGGACCCCTAACTTATCGACTGGAACTCCCCAAAGGATGGCTCATTCACGATGTATTCCATGCGACACTTCTTAATCCATACCACGAGACTGAAACACATGGACCCAATTTCATTCGACCACCACCAGAGATATTAAACGAAGAAGAACATTGGGAAATAGAGACGATTCTCAAACATCGAAAAAGAGGAAGAGGATACCAATACTACGTCAAATGGAAGGACTATCCGATCACTGAAGCAACGTGGGAACCGGCCGGTCTTTGAAGAAACCGGTAACGAAATCTTACAGACTTACCGAACACGTCACAAGCTGTAAAAAGACCACCATCTTCCCTCACTCAACAATCAATCAACATGCTCTCCTTTCCCTCGATCAAACACGTCAAGTCCACTCTCTTTCCCCAAAACACTCACGAACCTATTTTCCTCACGACAAAAATACCAAAATCCCAAGAAGATCGACAACAAATGCTTGAAGAACTCGAGGTAGCATTTATACTGTCTCGAGAAGCGGAGAAACAAGCACACAATGAACTCAAGGCAAGATGCGCAGCAATGGCGCATGACCAAAATCTAGAGTATCAACTGCGGATTTCCCAGCTCAAGGAAAAACTTAGACCCGGACTGGCAACAAAGGCTATAAGAAAGGTCAAGTCGCTACACTTCTAGGCAACAAACATCGATATCCAACAATGTCTCATTCCACTGCTCGTGCCTCATCTGTTCCCCAATCTACTACTACATCGTCTCAACTTTTTAATACTCTCTCCGTCTACGAACTACTTGAAATCTTGAAAAATGCCGAAAACCGATATGACGTCCGAAGCCCTTTGCCCCCTTTATCGAACGAGAACTTGAATTCTTCAACTATTTATCTGGCGAAATACGAATCATCGAGGCGGACATCGCAGTCAAACAGGGCGAGTCCGGAGTCCACCACAAAGCCGCCACCGACTCCCTCAAACGTCTTCAACTCAAGGGTTTTGAACGAGCCATTGAACACATGCTCATCAAACACCGCACGCAGACACCCCACGGAACGACTCACCGACGCTGATCCACCACAACCTTTCAGCATCAACAATCAGACCGGCACGCCTTCTCGCCGCCCGACTTGAGCCCGATGGACAAGTGTTGGGAATCAACGTCGACCAGGACGTTACATGCTTCGCATGTGGAAAGTTGGGACATATCGACAATATTGCCCCAAGCTCACCTGCAACCACTGCCACCGCCGAGGACCAGGACATACGACAAGATACTGTCCTTTCAAGCGTAACGACTCTCCTCACAGAAGCGATTACTTTGATTATGACGACCCCACGGATGACGTTGGCATCGCAAACAATACCGGAGAACCCTACGGATACTGAAGACCATTCGACTGGGACAGTCGAACCTTAAGGGGGGTAATGTTACGGACACTTTATTTTCTTTTTGCTTTTCCTTTCTCTTTTCTTTTCTTTTCCCTTTTCTTTGTCATCCGTCACATCATTGATACATCATCGTATGTTCTGATGAACTTTGCTTTCCATCATATCTATGAAACTCCATCATATCTTTGATGGACTTTCACTTCTATCTTTTATGATACATCTTTTGATGAACGCTTGATCTGTTTCCTCTATTCTTATATACATCTGCTGATGAACATTCAAACTTGTTTCAACTTGCTGTGCGGTTCATAGTATTTATACCAGGAAGGATCCACTGTATTCTTTAGCTAGTTCTTGAGAATCTAACCTCCTCTTACTTGACACTGCTTGGAACTTGCTGTTCTTGACTACTTGACTGTCGGCTTTATCCACGCACGTGAATATAAGCTTGAAGTCGTAACACCTACGCTCCTCCATGAGTATGAAGGCCATAGATGAATATATTAAATTACAGCTGGTAAGGTCTCCGGTGCACCTCAGACTCAGACCACACGCTAATGTCCGATTTTACAGGTAAAGAAAATGTTCCTTCGTTCTCCATGGCAAAAGATCTCAAGAATCGGGCAGAAATTCTGCCTAGTGGTCCCACATGGAAAAGTCGGTCAATAAGTCCAGCATATCCAACCAAAGCGGCAGTCGTTTTATATTATAGAGATTCGGTGGAATGTATGCAAGCTCTCGTCAGTAGCCCACTTCTCCAGGATCATATGCAGTACAAGCCTTTCCGTTTGTACGATTCAGCTACCAAAGTAATGCGGGTTTACACTGAGTGGCTGTCGGGCGATGCGGCGCATTATATGCAGGTCTGTAATGATAAATTTTATCGCTATCTCGATGTCTCACCCAGAGCTTCTCAGGAAAAGATACCAGAGGGTGGTACCCTCATAGGAGCCATCATTTCTTCGGACAAGACCCATATCTCAGCCCAGACAGGAAATCACGCAGCTCATCCATTACTCCTCAGTTGCGCCAACATCAACATGAACGTTTGAAACAAGGCCTCAGGCCATTTGTTTGTTCTCCTTGCCCTTCTTCCAATACCAATATATCACCACAAGAAGTCGGTTATCCGAGGAATGCTAGAGAATCGGCTGTTTCATGAATGTCTGGATATCGTTCTGGGACCCCTCAAGAAGGTTGCGGAGATTGGGATGATGTTTACTGATCCGTTAGGCAACCTACGGAGGTGCTACACCCCTATTGCTGCATATATTGTCGACACACCTGAATCGGCACTGATTGCAGGAGTCGGAGCACTGACTTCGTCTGTAACAATGGCAATGTACAAGAATTTTGGGGACGACTTTCGCCATCCACCAAGAACCGGTGCATCAACCCTTAAATCCATTGCAGCACTGGAGGCTAAATACGACCCATGGGAATTGGAAAAATTCAAGGAAATGTCATTCGAATTGTATCGTCTTAATGGCGTGAATCGTCCTTTTGGCTTGACTGGCCGCTATCTGATCCTTCAATATTTCTCACCCCGGGAGCCCCTCCACCATTGGCACAAACAATTCTGGGATCATGACGTCAAATGGTGCATCAATGCTGTTGGAGCTGCCGAGTTGGACTTTCGCTTTTCAGTTCTTCAACCTCGGACTGGATACTGACATTTTAAGGAAGGGATATCAGCCTTAAAACAAGTAACAGGACGGGAACATCGAAACATTGAGCGCTACGTGGTGGCACTTATAGCTGAAGCAGTTTCCAACGATTTCGTTTACGCTGTTTGCTCTCTGATGGACTTTCGGTACCTCGCTCAGTCTCGCATTATCGATGAAGCAGAATGCTCCAAAATTTTGAGCGCCTTAAAAGGCTTCCATGATCACAAGGACGCTATCATAGCTGCTGGTGGTCGACGTGGAAAGAAGAATGTTATCATCAACAATTGGCACATTCCCAAAATCGAAGTTTTTACAGAGTGTGGTTCCCAACATACGGTTAAACGGGGTTGCAATTCAGTGGTCGGCAGATACTACGGAGCACGCTCACATCGAAGTCGTGAAAGACCCTGCAGATGCTGCCAATAATCAGCGCTACGAGCCTCAGATATGTCGTCATCTTGATCAAATGGATAAACTTCGCCGGTTTGATCTTGCTACGTCTATTCGGGAGGCAGGAATCAAATTTTGTGACCTGTCAGAGGAATTGGAATATGAATCAGATCCCGACGGCGAAACCACCGAACTCACCGTCAACACTACTTCAGAACTTCTCAAGCTTATTAATTCTGTTACACCCATGGCTGGGTCGACTACGGGAAGGCTTGTCAATTATTTCTACAGAGCCAATCTCTTGAAGCAGGGATCTATCAACGCGCCTACACCACTAAGAACACATCAGAGCTCGAAGAACGTCGCTTTTCATCTTTCACGCGACCCCAGCTACAAGAGAACAAGCATCGATGATGTTGCCCGGCTCTTCAATCTTCCTGATCTACGTCCGGCAATCGCAGATTATATAACGCGAGTTGTTAATCTGCATGAACGAGACCCCTCTCGCGACCACCAATACTGCTCACATCGACAGCATCGGGAGGCAAGCGCAATGCAGCCGCTGGTTGTGACCTCCCCTATACCAGTTTGGAGGTATGGAACAAAATTCGCCTTCAAGCTACTGCGTACCATTATCCCCACAATATCCTTCCACATGTAACAATCAATGCCTTTCCACCATCAGAGAAATGGGCGTATGGGTTTTTGACTCAGCAATTGCAAATATGGATCCAAACTACATATGGCCTCAAAGCGGCCTCAAAGGTGACTTTGAAAATTCTAAAGCTATAAAGAACCATCTAATTCTATATATCTTAGGACATGCTGTGGTCGATATTCGTTTAATTTTTGCATTGTTCCTATCTCTGCGAAGCTACCTTCCAGCGATATCACTGACAGATTTCTTACATATGCACAACGTTTAGATATCATTCCTCAGCCTCCAGTTAGAGGAGCCAGGTTCCGAGGTCCTTATCCAGAACTGTCAACGTCAATGTATATATTGAAAAGGAGCAAACGTGCAGGTGGCGGCCCTATGGCGGACATCCTCCCATTAGATCAACTTCGTGCTCTCGCTGATTTGATTCCGCGGATGGGAGCTAAAGCTAATCATTGTCTTACAGCGAATAACAGTCATAGTTTGAGTCTTGATTTCCGTCTGAACAAATTCTTTGACAAAGAGATGTATTTGGCATTGTCATCAAAAGCTGTAGTATAGAGCAGGTCTGCTAGTAGGCTGTAGTAGAATACTTGTACAGTTCCGTATTTGTATCCCAAATCTATCGCCTCATGCTGCCTTTCTATTTATAAGCTGAAGTGAACTGATCACTGGTACTGTAGTATACAGACTATTTGGACTGTGGAGATGAGGTATATTGTGTGCTGTTTCCTTGCTATTCTCTGTTGTTCAGGCTCTCCTTATAGTTTGACCATCAAGTGCTGTATAATGCTAGAGATAATGTAATGAATACTATTGAACATTATACAACATCGGAGGTATACTATCGAGGAAAACCGATGCTACAGAATACTAGGGAGTGCTATGTATTGGTTGGTGATGTATTATGTAATACTTTGATGGTTTGATGCTACGCGATTTAAGCGTGATGCTACGGCTCACTATAGCTGAAAATCAGGATTTGCTGATGGAGATATCTATGTACGTTTTGTGTTCTCTTCCTGCAAAGGAAGCACTAAATACTTTCATGACATAGGCCTCGGATGCGCTTTATGCACTGAAGAGTATTGCAACGTGCCAATATCCAGGAACCAAAAACGGGGCACTCGCAAGGAAAATTCTGGATAAATGGTCACCTATAACAGAAGACCCCGACGCTTTGAAACACCGCCATTGGGCGAGGCAGGAGACCGTTCTTTGGTTTACATCCCAAATGACAGCGGTAAGAAATCATTTTTGTATCACTCTTTATTTAGAAATTGATGGCTGACTGCGTCGTGGTTCTGGTGCTGGTTGCAGATCTGCGAACAGAATCTCCTGCCGATATCGTTTGGGGGTGAGGGATAATCGTCCGCCTATGTTTTCATTTAGCTTTTGAGACTTGTCGGACCACTTGCTGCAATTATTACTGTCATAACTTTCGTTCAATCGCAATTATAAACGTGTCTCGTTGGGAACTCAAATTCCGTTCGATACAACTCACATGATTACATACACCCCATAACTTTACGACCTGTGCACCTCACTTCCAAGAGCGTGGCAATGCGCGCTACAAAGTCCGCGATTATCCCCTCCCCTCCCTGCCCGGCGTTTGGACGACATGACTCGGACCATCTGAGCACCGAAACCCGTAGACTGGGTGATCTATTACGACCCTATGCATATACCAGTCGCACTATGGGCGCTCAAATTGCCTTGTGTAGGCTCTAATCACTTTTCCTTGGTCTAACGACTGTTGAAGCGATAGTGTTAAACTGTGCAGAAAGTGCTTAGTAGTGTCGCGCGTGGTGGGTGCGGCCACTGTGACCTGTCATTTGTGGTGGATTCAGCAGGAAAATCACAAAAGAGAAATGCTATTGCGACACCCTAACAATTAGTTCGGTCATGTTCAGGAGGCAATAATACAATCTCGCCTTTTCCTCCGCTCGTTCCGGACAATTAAATGTCATCTCTGAGAACAATCCTAGAGCGGCGAGCCACGGGATACTAGCAATGACGATGAACTTATTTCTGGTCGTTTCTCATTGGGCGTTACAGATGGAGTGAACTCGGATCGCAGGGCTGGTGTCTCGGTGCTAGCACCTGATCTTGCGGCTTCTTCGCACTCTGCTGTATGATTATCGACCACAGAAGGAGTCGGATTTTACATGTGTTGTGTCCTAGATTTCTGCGTTCCATAGACACTGGCAACGCTGTCGGTGTTGGCCCCTTTGAGCCCGCAACTTTCTTCGCTTGTGGCCGTCCGAGTGCCGTTTGTATAATATTTCTCCTTTCAAGTCATTACCCTCGTACCTCTATTGCGTAAATGTGAATTTCATGTTGATGATGATACCAACAGCGCAGAGTTAGCGGCGGCCACTGCAAACTTGAAACGAAACCGCTAATAACATGCCTCTATTGAAAGTCCAACGTCTTAGAACGGTCTATATTCGCTTCCCCGATCGTGCGGACTATTTGTCGCCGAAGTGGCATTCCCATCTAGAAGATGCTGCAACCTTGAAGAATCAGCTCTACGAAAAAGTGTCGAGTTTGTATGAGCAGGATTATTTAATACGAAAGAGCTTTCAGCATGGTATACAATCGGATGTGATCTCATATAATCAAATGAAAAAAACAAGACGCGTAACAACTTGGTATTAACTATGGGCTGTAGGTTCGTGGATTGTGTGCATGTGAAAAACCTTTCACATACGTGTGTATTTTTGTATTTTTTGTTCTATTTTTTCCCCCTGTCTTCGTTTTTCTTTCTTTTAGTTTCATTTCTTGCTAACGTCCGCGTGTTTTTCCCTCGGGTCTTCAGACGACAGCCACATAGAGGAGTTTTGTAAACTGTACCATCACTAGGCGAAACTGTACTGCTGCAGACAGATACCAGTAGACCGATCGTGATGAATACGAGAATACACTTGATCATATGAACACTTTATCATTGTCGTTGCAAGGGACACAACCTCCGCAGGTACTTGACGGTTGGAGGATGGTCATCTAGCGATTATCTATGAAGGTTGCGCAGTATAAGCAGGAAGATCGACGTACCCCGCTCCCCAGTGGAACTGGGAAGGGAGAGGTCATTTAATCTGTGAACTTTGAAGCGAACCCAGGAAGATCGGCGTGACCAGTAATCTCTCAACCACACTGCGTCGGAGTGTCCGCCGAGGTTTGGATTCTGTGACCATGATAGATGCCGGCACTATATAGGAGTCAGCCACAAAGTCCACGGGCGAGAACACACAAAATACCAAGATAGCGTCCAACATCTAAGCCAGATGACCGATGATTTTGGCAATGTATAGACAGGGCGTTGTGTTTTGGGTGACTATATGCGTGTATGATTAGTTTTGTAGGTGATACAAGACAACGATTACTTACTGTGATCATAACGCCCATAGGTGATGGCGAGTGTCAGGCCCATCATTGAAGAATGGCGTCGTTGTACAAAGGCGATCAATGGATGGACGGGCATTGACTATGTCATGGATAATGATGAGCTCTGATGACAACGTTTAATGACTTCGGCGCATCGAATGGTTGATGGCCATCTATTAAATGTTTGAGTGACTATATGCACGACATACTTAGTATTGAAAGGATGGGTGAGACGACAACGGATGCTTACTCTGATGATGCCACTGGGCGAGATCAAGTACTCCTACTACACCGACGACATCGGGAAGAAGAAACGACGCTGGTGGTTGTATGCGCCATAGTGTATGAGTCGCAGGAAGGCAACACGAGTCCAGAGCATATCGCTCGAGAGTAAAAGCTGTTCGCCTTTGAGTGTGGGGGGGGCAGGAGCGAGATGGTGGTGGTTTGGGAGAAAGAGGGATCGCAGGAGGGGAAAGGTTTATATACCTTTCGAACACGATATGGTCGTGTTTGTGCCCAGTCCGCGATCGATTTGTTCGACATGCGCTCGTCCAATCGGCGACTAGTCCAGATACAATATGCCGTGTGCGAGTCCATACGTTCTGGATTAAGACAAAAAAATGGCGAGATTTTTTCTGATACCGGGATTTTGTTATCACTTCCCATCCAAGATAAAAATAACAAAAAGATACAGAGACTTCTCATGCAGACACATCAAGCGTCGCAGACATCAAAATGTCGGTCGATAGGAAGGTGGAGCTTGCCCACAGGATGGATCGAAATCAATTGACCTGGTTCAATCGGAGTCAAGCCTCAAGAAATTTGTAAAATGTCCACATCGATGGCACAGATGTGGGACGGAAAGACCGAATTCAGCGATTATGGGCGCCTAAGAATTCCCACTGCCGTATGCGTGCGGCCCTGGAAGGTGGGTCCAATAAAGACAAAGAATGAAAGCACATATCGATGGAATCACAGTGAGTTCAGCGTCCAGCTTCACAACAATAAATGGTCCAAAAGAGCAGCAACAACAGCACGAATGAAATGAGTGTTGTCTGATGTCGGTTGGAAGAAAGCCTTTGAAAGCCATTGGACAAAACAACTAGCATCCGAAGTTGACTCAGCAGGATGCTCACGTGCACTGAAAGTCTTAATATAGCCTCATTCTGCAAAACATCTTGTTACTCGTAAACAATTCGTACACAGTAACGATGGCATGTACAGCTTTTGATTTCATTGACAGGATACACCTATTGGCTTCCTACCTCATCTGAGTTGTCAAGGCAAGTCATACTCATAAGAGGCCGGGACTGAATGAAGGTCACCCAAAACGCCCCATCGACTAGGATCTACTCCAGCTCGCAAGATGCTCTATTGGATTCGAGTAAGTCCTTCATAGCCTTAATCTTCCCAGCTCGTCTCATCAAAATAGCGATCCGTCCAGACAAAATTCAAAAGCCTAAAGCAAGCAGTTCGTCTCACAACATGGCGCACGCAGCGCAGCGCATTACGCTCTCAATCAAAGCTCGCCAGGACATCGCAGCGTATTCACGCCACGTCCAAGAGCACAATATGCTCTGCCGAAGCCGTGATTGGCGTTTCGCAAACACAACTACCTGACCCACCTTGCCCCCACCTTCTTGTCTGCAACCAAGTGCCCACAGATGCAGAAGCCGAACTCATCCTTGATGCAATTGCACAAGCACAAGGGAAGCGGCACGCTTGACCGCCACTTTTTCGCAAAGGCGGAATACCGAGTCGCAGTCGAAGGATGATCATGATCATTGTAGTCGGACGAGCCGTGCATGGAAACTAGCGATGACACACAAGATAGACCAAGCAAACATCTTCATTCATCAACACCAAGGGATCCTATCAGTTATCCGCCAACTTCCCGCCGAGATTCTGCAAGAGATATTTCTACACGTTGCCCACTTCCACTTAAATCATTACGATCTGCAACAGCGACTTAAATCAACCGAACACCCGTCATGGGCGCTCTCCCAAGCCTGCGGCACCTGGCGTACAATTGCTTTAAACATGCCATCCTTATGGAACCACTTCCCCACCATCCAGCTAAAGCCATCCTGCACGACCTCAAAACTGCAGCTGGAGTACCTCTGTGAGCTGCTCCGGCGTTCCAGTGGAACTCTCCTCGATCTATGCATTGACACGATATACTTTGACTCAAAGCAAGGAGATAAACCCTACCACCACCCCACCATCGATCTCCTCTGCCAACACGCCGAGCGATGGGAGACAGTGGCGATCAACCTGAATGTGTGCGTCCTCACAGGCCTGCGAAGCATCAAGGGCCGACTCACCGCTCTCAAGTCCTTGACACTCTGGGCATCGATACTGCCGTCGATTTTGTACCCAGACGACATCGACTTCTTCGAAGACGCACCCCAGCTCACATCTGTTCATATCGTCACCCCTTCTCAGGGAGATTCCTTTACCTTTGCACAGCTCAAACACTACGAGGAAACATTCGGCTGGGATTGTCTTCAGATTACTCGCGCCATGCTCTCCCGGTACTAGAAACACTAACCATGATTGTACTCACGTACTCACCCGTCTTCCCAATGCTTACCATGCCTTGCCTCGTCCAGCTGCATGTGGAGTTTCCATACAGGCTCGACCTCAACCACGCAAACGCAAGTTGCTTCGACAACCTCACACTGCCCTCTATCCAAGACATCCGAATCACCGCCCGCGAAGAAAACATGGCGCCCACGCTCCAGCGCATGCTCAAGAACTCGTCTCCCTGCCTCACTCTGAAGACATTGGCTTTCCGCTTCAAGTTTATCGAGCCTGGTCAGCTAACGGACTTGCTCGAGCTAACACCGGCATTGATCCATTTAAGCGCTACGCTTCCGTTGGGATCTGATATCGATATTCACAATCTCGCCGGAGCCAGCCTAAGTGAGCATGCACACCAGCCTCTTGTACCTTTATTAGAGACGTGCGAGTTTAACAATGGCGACGACATCACCGCAAATGTATCGACAGCCTTGAACAAGCTTGCCTCATCTCGCTGCGAGCCACAGCACGACAACATTTCTAACCCAAATTCCGCTCCTCTCAAACGAAACCTGCCGCCTCAGAAGCCTCAGCATTTCCTTCTCCCGAACCACAGTGCGCTGGTTACATTCGCAGCACAGACGTTTTGAAGATTGGTTGCTCACCACCACTTCCTCCGATCTCGAGATCCTGCGAGACGCGCTCGTTGCTCGATTGCCTGATTTGTTGGATTATAGGTACCATGAGCAAAGTGGGATTCGATGCCGGAACGAGCACGATGAAGTCGGAAGAATTCTAGCCAAGATTGATGCTGTTAGAGTGGATCATGCGAGAGACATCTATGTGCGTTTTCAATTTATGTTCCTCTCATGGAAACAAAGACATTCTAGCAGGTGTAATAACATAACATAACCCAGGTCTCAGGTGTGCATTACACACTGAAGAGTATCGCCAAGTGCCAATGTCCAGGAACCGAAAACGGGGCACTCGCAAGGAAAATTCTGGATAAATGGTCACCTATACCAGAAGACCCCGACGCTCTGAAATACCGTCACTGGGCGAGGCAGGGGGCCGTTCTTTGGTTTACATCCCAAACGGCAGCGGTAAGAAATTTTTTTGTATTACTCTTTATTTGGAAATTGATATCTGATTGCTTCGTGGTTCTGGCTCTGGTTGCAGATCTGCGAACGGAATCTTCTGATGATATCGTTTTGGGGATGAGGGATGATCGTTCGCCGATGTGTTCATTTAGCTTTAAACCTTGTAGGACTACTTGCTGCAATTATTACTGTCATAACTTTCGTTCAATCGCAATTATAAATGTGTCTCGTTGGGAACTCGAATTTCGTTCGATACAACTCACATGATTACATACACCCCATAACGACCTGTGCACCTCACGTCCAAGAGCGCAGCAATGCGCTACAAAACTCTGTGATTATCCCCTCCCCTCCCTGCCCGGCGTTTGGAAGACACGACTCGGACCATCTGAGCACCGAAACCCGTAGACCGGGTGATCTAATACGACCCTACGCATATACCAGTCGCACTATGGGCGCTCTAAGATTACCTTGTGTAGGCTCTAATCACCTTTCCTTGGTCTAACGACTGTTGAAGCGATAGTGTTAAACTGTGCAGAAAGTGCTTAGTGGTGTCGCGCGGTGCGGCCACTGTGACCTGTCATTTGTGGTGGATTCAGCAGGAAAATCACAGAAAGAGAAATGCTATTGCGACACCCTCACAATTAGTTCTGTCATGTTCAGGAGGCAATAATACAACTCGCCTTTTGCCTCCACTCGTTCCGGACAATTAAATTATCTTCATCTCTGAGAACAATCCTAGAGCGGCGAGCCACGGGATACTAGCAATGACGATGAACATTTTCCGGCCGTCTCCCATTGGGCGTCAGAGATGGAGTGAACTCGGATCGCAGGGCTGGTGTCTCGGTGCTAGCACCTGATCTTGCGGCTTCTTCGCCCTCTGCTGTATGAATATCGGCCACAGAAGTCGATTTTACGTGTGTCGTCCTTGATTTCTGCGTTCCATAGACACTGGCAACGCTGTCAATGTCGGTCCCTTTGGCCCAGTTTTCTTCGCTGGTGGCCGTCCGAGTGCCGCTTGTATAATATTTCTCCTTTCAAGTTATTACCCTCGTACCTCTATTGCGTAAATGTGAATTTCGTTGTTGATGATACCAACAGCGCAGAGTTAGCGGGGGCCACTGCGAACTTGAAACGAAACCGCTAATAACATGCCTCTATTGAAAGTCCAACGTCTTAGAACGGTCTATATTCGCTTCCCCGATCGTGCGGACTATTTGTCGCCGAAGTGGCATTCCCATCTAGAAGATGCTGCAACCTTGAAGAATCAGCTCTACGAAAAAGTGTCGAGCTTGTATGAGCAGGACTATTTCTGACCAAACAACGCCGGAATGGATTGGGATGTCCAAATTGTTCAGATCACGACCAGAATTAATAGCGCAGTCACTTGGCAGTCCCAGTGAATGATGTCAGAGACATAGTTGTAAGCTGTTCATGAATCATCGCCCGATGTTCCTTGATGGCTACAGCATCAATGAGCCCAACAGTTTACTGGGATTCGCTATCCGTTGCAGACGATTGGCAAACAATATCGTTCCAAGATTACTCGGCATCTGGTCTCAATTACCGCCGCTGACTTTTAAGCTTCGAGAATAAATGCTGTACTGTAGTCACTCTAGTGTAGGTTACGAGAGACAACGATGAGATTCAAATGAGGTTCAAATGCAAGTAGAAAATACTTAATACGAAAGAGCTTTCAGCATGCTATACAATCGGATGTGATCCATATAATCGAATGAAAAAAAAAA